>QFDD01000211.1:0-52487 GCA_006871305.1 Vachellia collinsii | reverse complement strand
TTTTAATAGAGGAAGGAGAGAGGGAGATGCTTAGCTCCACATAGTAACTTAGAAAGTCTCTCCTGAGTTTGAAGGTTAGAATGCACTAAGATATTCTTAAGGATCATCATCATCATCATCATTATCTTGTTATAAAAGAAGTGGGACATGTCTATGGCTGTGCTCTCACACCTTGTGAGTTCACTGTTCCTTTTCCTATTGTGATTGATTCAACCAGCACCCCCAAACCCACGGAATTAAACAGAAACCTAATTTATAAGGCCCTTCATAAATGCCATCAATATGGAATTAAATCTCCCACAAATTGATAAGACTGTATTTAGAAAAAAAATTATATCTTTTACATATTTATTATTTTTAATTAATTTTAATTGCAGTTAGTTTTACGTAATTTAGACAATTATTGTCTATAAAAAAGGATAGGGAAGAGTAATTTATTAAGCATTTTTATTTTGATTAAAAAAATCTAGTGAGTTTTGTAAGGATAAGAGGTAATATATAATAAATGAAGCTTATTCATAAACACTCACTTCCTCGATGCATGCCCGCTTAGCGTGTGCTTCCCCCCTCACTGATTATCATGCATGTCTTTTGCTTTCCATGGCAGTGGATGTGTTACAAGCGTTAGTTTTTAATACAAATCACTTTTTTACGAGAATTTTTCGGTGTACAAGATAAGTTATTTTTAGAGTAATCAATATCTATGTGTTAATTTTACTCTAATATAATTAATATTTAAATATGATTCCTTGTATTTTATATTTCCTTCAAAATTTGACAACGTAAAAATGATTTTTTTTTTCACTTTAAAACGTATTTAATTCCCAGTGAAGTGAAAGGTCATTAGGCAATTTCAATCCTTCAGATATTATCTCTGGAAAACAACTTTGGATTAAAAGCATAAATGTATTGTCATTATTGGTCTCACGGTCCATTAAGCAAAGTGGAATGGTTTGATTAATTAAAATGGTGATGCATTACCACCTAACTCACCACCCCCATTTAAAAGATAATGACCGATTTACTTGCTCTCTGTCACTAATGTGGATGTTTAATCATTATAGGCTGGAATCAACAGGCTTCAATAATGATTTTTTAGATTTTATTTTATTTTCTGAAAAAGACGTGGTAAATTTACACTTGACATTTCTCATTTCAGATTCACCAATGGTTCTCATAATAAACACATAATCTGGTGCTAAACTTAATCAAGTAAAACAGTTTTCACTCATAAATCATCAACCAAAATTAAGAATTATTAAATAGAGAAATAATACAGGGATGTGTGCGAAAAAATGAATTTGATCATTTGATGCAGCACATGTTTGATTATTTAATTTTAATTTTCATTAATTAAGGCTAGTTTGTTTATTATTTTCCTTTATTTGTTATTTTATTTTATTTTCTGGATATTAGTTATTATTTAGCATTAAAGTGTTGATTACCTTGGAGTAATTATCAGAGGTCAGAGCTGTGTACCTAAAGGTTTAAATACAAGATTGCTGATTAAAGTAGATTAAGGCAGATGAATTACTAGTTCCAAAGTGTTTACTCACATCAATTGAGGAGCGCGCTTGTACCGGAAGGGTCTAATTAAGTGCAGCTTTTATGTTAATCTTAATTGAGTTGTAGTCTAACTTTAGTTAATTTGCTTTTGAATTGTAGACACAGCCACCTCAGCTTTCTTTTCAATTGTCACCTGCACAAAAAGTTTCCTTTAATTATATGAGCAACAGATAAATAAGTATTCTTTATATATACAGAGAGAGACATTTGTGTCATCATTAATACAACGATAAAATTTACATGAATCGAAGCATTTACGTTCTTGTTAATGTTCTGTGGGTAAAGACTTTTAAGAAAATATTTCTATTATTTAATATTATACTACATCTTAATTCACGAATATGTTAAAATATTAATGGATGGAATCGAGTATAATTGTTTCGCCTTGTTGTGTGTGTGTGTTGAAAGTAACTCATGAATAAAACGATTTCCAATAATTTTAGATATTGATGTAGTGTGCATTTTATCAATTAATTAAAAATTAATCTCTGCATGGTAAAATTTTGGATGATTGCCTAAGTAAGGAACATACTTAAAAGAACGGTAATCTCCGACATAATTGCCATAGATGGATTAATTAATCGTCTAATTGTTTTTATTTGGATTATTACATTTTGATTAATTGTTACCAACCCTTTTTGACATGACTCGCTACCCCACTTGTTGCGATCTAACCTCCTAATAAAGCGCCAAGCACTAATAAATTAATTGATGTTCCTGAACTTCTGCGGTGTGATTCTAATCTGCACATTTATCTTTTAAACACAAGTGATGACGATAATTATGCAAATAACACTTGTATGATTGACCGTTTTGGCAAGCCAGTGACTAATAAAAAGAAAAGGAAATGATTAATTTACAAGTTATGTTATGGAGAAATACTTACGTACTTCCGGGTGTCACATTCATACTTTATCCAATCGAAATGTTATAAGTATTCTCTACCATGGATCCCATATCCCATAAATTTCTCTTAATTATTTATCTTTTTCCATAATAAACACACACACATATATTATAATGGGTTATAGAATAAGATAAATAATTTGAAGAAATTTATGGGATATGAGATCCACGGTAGAGAATACTTGTAACATTTTGATTAGACAGAACATAGATGATATGGCACTCTGGGAGTATGTAAGTTTTTTTATATGCTGTGATCGTGACACTTCACACCACCAGAGATTTATCTGTTTGGAATTCAAGTGTGATTAATTATCTAATCAAAGGTCAGCAAATTATCTAATCAAGGTGGTAATTACAGAAGCAAATGGAGATTAACTATCCTACTAGTTGCGCTGTCATTCTCAATAATCCATTATTAGCTACCACCATTACTGACACTAATTATTAAATTTTGATGCATATTTTAATTTTGGTTAAATCATATATTTATTTTTTTAAGTTCACATCAAATTTTAATTCAACACCTTTAATGTAAAAATACACTTTTAATTCTTCTATTTTAACACTGTTAATTTTATTTAACTAAAAGTTATAACTTATCAAATGTAAACCGTAATTATACATTTATATGCTGACAAAATATGTTTAAATTTTAATTATTCAATATAATCATTTTTATTTTGGCCAAAGTAATATAATCATTTTTATATTTTAAAATTTAAATATGTTTTACGATCATTTAATTGCAAAATTACCATATTAATTTAAGAAGTCATCATTTTCCGGTATATGAAACTAATGGTGTTACTACAAAATGATTAAAAATATATTTTTTAAATTTAAATAACCAAAATAAAATTTGATATAAACTTAAATGATCAAATGTATACTTTAACTTTTAGTCTTTCCCATTGTCAATAATTATTTCATGTAAGAAATTATATTATAATTTCATTCTCAACGTGATCAGCAAAAAAATATTAAATTAATGTTAATTTTTTTGGTGTTATTCAGGCAAACAATTCTAATATCGTCCGCACCAGCTTCAAACCATGTTCCCCTATGAGTTCGAAGGAAGTTTAATATAATAATACATACAATTTTTAGAATGTACAATACTCAGTTTAATCAATTTTTTCAGCATCAAAATATTCAAACAAATAATTATGAAATTATAAAGAATGAATGTAATAACGAAAATTTATTTGTTATTGACAGTTTTTAGTGATTATATTTTTAGGGAGAATTGGGGGGATTTTTCTCCATTAGATAATTAATTAAAAAAATAAAACTTTTCACATATATATGTAATGGAGCTTTCACGTTTTGTGTAACTAATCTTCAACATATACAACTGAGTTTCTACACTGAACTTTTATATATGCAACTAAACATATTCCATTTTACAATTAATTCTGTAATTAAGGATTTTTTCCCAATTCTCTCTATTTTTTATTGAAACCTCACCGTAAATTTTTCTAAAACATTTCTTCCTGTGTGTGGAAGGATTGTTGGATACTTTCAATGTAGGAAGAAAACAAAGAAAAGAGTAATTACAATATTTACTAATAATGGTCGGTTCAGTTGATAAATATTTGACATATAATCTATGAAATCATTGGTTCAAATTTTGTTGGAGGGTGATTAGTAAATAATGTATCAATATAATGAACTCATAATGTTCAACTCATCTAAATTTTTCTGGGTAAAAAAATTAGAACATTTTTATTAAGATGAAAAGTAATTAACATTAACTCAATTTAAACTTTGGATAAATTATTTTTTATTTTAAATTTTGTTTTATACGACAGAATTAGGATTATAATAAGAATTTACTCCGTTCATTAAGAAGAAGCATAGAGCCATAGACTGGTTTAGACTGTCAGTTGCAAGTTACCTAGTGACCTAGTGGGGTGCGTATTTTTCGTGAATACCGTATGCGTACAATAACTGTACAGCTCTATCCTATGGATTATGGAACCGTATATTCTCACTCTTCTCTCTTACTGACTCTTCTCCATTTGCGGACATCGACTTCAGTCATCATCCCGAAGTTGGATTTGGAGGCTCCTGCTTTAAACTCTTGTAAACCCCCCCCCCCAACTCCCACCGCTTCATTTTTGAATTCCACAATCCAATCATAAAAAAATCAATACCATGAGCACTTACTCTGTTTGAATTTTTGGGATCTTTCAGGCTCAGATCCTCTTTGATCGTCAAATCCATCCCCCATTGCCGCCTTTGCCTTGCTTTCTCGGCCAGATCTCTTGGGTCTTCAGCAAATCCATGGTTTAAACCAAGTATCGGAGCTTTTCGCGGTCTCATGGCATTTTGACTGTTGTTCTCTTTTACGAGGTAGCACTAGCAAGGACTGTGGAATTTCACTTGTCGACTGTTCAGTTTGTAGGAAAACGTTTTGCAACAGACAAATATGGAAGAGAGTCCTTTTCTTTTTCTTTTGCATTCTTGTTATAAGAAATTCTCGACTTGATTTTAGTCGATTTAGTTATGTATATATCCCAAGTTGCTTGTCTGTAGGCTTGTTGACATTACTAGTGGATATCCAAGTGTTTCTTTTGATTTGATCTCTTCACTACTCGTTCTTCATTTGATTCCTATGAAAATGCTGCACAAGCTAGTTTATTCAGAGCGATACATTAGTTCTCTGTCAATTGAAGCCCAGTAGACTTCTTTCTACCTCTTATTAGTTTCCCGCTAGCTTAATTTATCTTTCTTTTTGCCTTTGGCAACCAAGCTGAGATTCGATAAATCTTTTTATACAACAAAATACGTGTCCTCTACTAATTAATTTTCATACCTTTTAAACGCCGGGTTCATATTCTCATTATTTATTGAATTATCTAAATTATGATGGTTGTGCCGTATCTCTTTCTGCCTTGTTATCCTGTAAATAACTTATATGCTGTTGTACTCCCACATGACAGGTCTATTATTCTGTGATCTCGCTCCTATCTTTTCCCTTCTAGTGGGTAAGTAGCAACTGGGTCTAAAGGCTTATGGGTCTCTTTTCTGAAAAACTGGAATTCTGCTTTTGTTCTTTTGTGTTGTATATCAAAATTCGGTGTGGAAACGATAAGATTAAAATGTATGTAAGTCTAGTTTAGTTACTCTTTTAAAACCATCCTGTCCGAGAAAGCCAAGATAAATCTTCTAGATAAAAACCATACAAGTGGTTAAACTTTTTCTGCGAGAATATAAGTTCTATTGCTGTGGTTTTCTTGTCTTGAATCATCTCTCCAAGTTTCAGTTCGCTGTCTGTATGTAACTTGCAGGTCATTGTGAATGATGGATTCAAGTGAACATTCACCTGCTGGTGGACCTGAAGCAGTCCATCAAAATGGTGTTTACGAAGAACTTGTGGACTCTGGAAAGCATGGTGTTGTTTCAAATGATGCTGATTCCATTGCGGCTGAACTTACAGAAACTGTAGCTCAAAATGGCAATTTAGGAAATGGTCCGTTGGATAACACTGAAACTAATATATCTGTGGCAGAAAGTAAAGAGGAATCAAATGACAGCACAGTCAGCAACAATGTGGCCATCACTAAGGCAACTGACTTTTTTCCTCTTGAGTTGATTTCATTAAGATATTTTACCTTCCTTTTCAAATCTCATTTATGTGCTTTCCTTCTAGCAAGAGGATGTGAAAATTACAGATCAATCAGAGCAATTAAGAACATCAAAGGGTCCCATCAAGACGAAGGCTGTGAAGCTCGCTAATCCTAAAGGAGTTCATACCAGTGGGGTGAAGAAAAGTAAGGATAGAAAGGATGAGGAGGCTCTAACCTCTGTGCTAAATGGCTCTTTGATGAACTCTCGGCAGCCTATTAAAAGCAAACCATTCAATGACGGCAGGACTCAAATTTCCAAGGTACTATTTGTTGTTGTCTTGCTTGCTTCACCTAATCTATATTCAAGCACTTATAATATGCCTCCCTTTGTTTCTCCTTCTTTTATCTTTTAATATTTTTTTTATTGTTAAAACTAAATGATCTTGGCAACCCCTAATAATTTTTTTCACCTTGTTTGTCTCAGCACTCTGAGAAGCCTGATGCAGCATCCTCAGGTTCACCCATGTATGTTCCTTGCATTGATATTTCTGTATAAGTCCTTTGAGGAAAGAAAATTTTGATATAAAGAATTGATAGTGGTACTTATTCTATTTGTGGCCCTGATTGGACACAGGGAGAATAAAAAACCAAAAGCATTGAACAAAGGGACTCTTGATAAAGTTCAAGGAGAAGAAGTATCTTCTTCGTATCCTTTTCTTTGTAGTAAGTTCAAGGGGAAGCACTTAAAAGTCTTTCTATACACACAGAGAAAGTTTATTTTTGTGTGTGATGACATGTATGGTTATAGCTTATCCTTGATCCACTATGTAGAACTATCATTGCAGAAGATGCCAAACCTCCCAAGGTGGGCATGCTTCCAAATTATGGATTTAGTTTCAAGTGTGATGAACGGGCTGAGAGAAGAAAAGAGGTAAATTCCACTTTTTACCCATTATTTATGCTGCAGATTTACTTTGAAATAAGTTTGTAGTTTCAAATAAAATTCATATTTTGCTGGACAGTTCTACTCTAAGCTTGAGGAAAAGATTCATGCAAAGGAAGTGGAAAAGAGTAACTTGCAAGCAAAAACCAAGGTGATTGTATTTTATATTTTAGGTTGCAATGTAACTGATATATGCTCCCTTAATCACATTGATTGCACAACCATTTTATAGGAGAACCAAGAAGCTGAAATTAAGAAGCTTAGGAAGAGTCTAGGATTTAAAGCGACTCCAATGCCAAGCTTTTACCAGGAGCCTCCTCCTCCAAAGGTGGGGTTAAAGAAGGTGGGTTTCTATCCCTCTGTACGCACCTGCATTGGTGTAGAGGGACAAAGGCTGTTATTTGCTTTTATGCTGTGTGTGATGTGGCTTGGCGTGTATTTGTATGTTTGTGCTACTTTTTATTTTGGCCGAATGTATGTTTGAGCTACTGTGTGAATCAGAAATGCACGGACATGCACGTATCTGCATAACATATAGCTTCAGAGGATAGTCAGAGGATACAAGAATGTCTTGTAATTAGTCTGAAGAGTCTTCTTTGGTGGTGGAAGCTTTCTTCTCAATGTATCATTTGTTTCCATTAATTAGCATCTTTCTAAGTCAATACTTCTTGCTTGCTATTTCATACCCTGTGATCATCAAAGCATAATCTTCCTATGGTCTGCTTAGAAAATTTACACAGTTAGAGTACTTATTGACTGCTCTGTGTGAATTCTAATTTAGTTGACAACCCGAAAATTTAGATATCATAGAGATGATGATGGATGGAAATGTTCTAAATTGTAAAGTGGAAGTTGGTTATACAATGTCTTTGCTGTGGAAAGCTGTATTTTCTGAGGTTGTAGGAGCAACTTTCGCATGAGGTTGAAATACATATGCATATGAATTTTAAGTTCTGATTAATGGAACTGAACCATGCTTACAAGCTTTCTAGATTCTTCTGTTTTGTCATAAACATTTTATAGTTTTTGATTTGCTGTCATAGAAGGGCATTTCACTTATATCTATCTCTCGGTGAATTAGTTGACTGGACGCAGGTAAACTCATATCCTCAGACGTGGATGGATTTTGCTAACTGGCCCTCATATTAATAGATGGTTTTCTGGTGGTATTCTATTTGTTGACTCAATATAATCTGGCAATTGCACAAGTTCTTTTTGTGTCCACTTTATTGCAACCTAGATTTGCATGTTCCATTTTTAAAACTGCGAGATAGTCATGCTCCTTGCTGCTATCTAGATTTGGCCGTGTTGGTGAAACATGAGACACTTCATAAATGAGCCGTACCCATGTTACCTGATTTTGTTCTTGCGTATTAGTAATGATAAGCCAGTGCAGATTTTATCATACTGCAGCATCAATGGCATGATTCTTTAGAGATGTAGGTAATGCACAAAACAATATCCTGTTAGACAGCTGCTGCCTGTTATCTGAACCGGAGAACTTTTATTTCTTTTTGGCTTTGTCATTTGAAATACTAATTTTAAGCCCCTGGACATTACTAATGTAGATACCAACTACAAGAGCAAGATCTCCGAAGCTTGGGCGAAGGAAGAATTCAACAGGATCAGAGTTAGATGGCAGTCCTAGCAGCAGTGCTCCATTGGGCCGTCTAAGTCTGGATGAGAAAGTGTCTAAGACCAACCCCATCAAGAAAATTACTCATGCCCATCCAAAGAAGCCGCAACGGAGATCTCTTCCTTCTAACCTGCCTTCTGAAAAGGCCAGTTCATCTAAGGCACTGAATGATGAAAAGGCCACATCATCAAGTATAGCAAATAAAGATACCACCTTGTCCAACACAGGTGAGAAAGAGAAATGCCAAGTGGATGCAGCCAATGAAGAGAATGGTGCCTTATCGTGTAATACAAGTGAAGCTCCTTCGCTGAAAATAGATCAAAATGCAGCTCTCTCAGACAAGCCAATTGAAACAGAGCCTCAAGTGAATGGTGACATTGTGGTTAAAGAGCAACCTCAGCTCAGATTGGCTCAGGAACTGGTCGTGGCAGAGCATTAAGCGAGCAGCGGGAACATAAGCATGTGTTAATCTTTTCAGAGTTTGTGGAGTCATCGCGTGAATATTAAGGCAAATAGCTGACAATATTTGACAATGAAGGCTTGAAGATTTGCATTATATGGTTTGTGATGTCATCTTGTCCATAGCAGCGTTGTTTCTTTAATGTGATTACTCTTCAAGGTTGCTGGTTTTGTCCTTATTAATATCTTGCTTGCAACATTGTAACTATTTGTCAAGAAATTGTAGCATACATTATTTTAGCATGCAGCAATTGCCTGTGTTGTTTAGTGTATATCTGGGAAAGTTTTGAGGGAGCTTGGGAATAGATGGTTTGTGTTACAGGCCTTGCTTTGTTGAACAGTTAGAGAAGCTGTTTGTGTTTCAGGCACTCTTGCGGAATCATGCATGTCTTTACAACTTTGCTTTCCTTGCTTCTGTCTTGTCGCTAAATGCCAGGTCGATTTCCACTAGTAGATTAGATGATGAATACTGTTTGGACATGGAGACGGTGGACACTTGCATTTTCAAGTCCAGCCCATTTCTTTTCCTTTTTGATTTCAAATACCAAATAAAGTGCACATTATAAATATAAATGGGACATCTTAGTAAGTTTGGTAAAATGAAAGTGTGTAATTTCAGAGTTGACATTGATTTCTCGTCCATAATAGTTGCATTCTGAAGTGTGAACTGAATCGATGAGGGGATGATGGACACCTGAAATTCTGCCCATGACTTTTTTTTTTTTTTCCTGTCTCCAATACCAAGTATGTCACGTTGAACCAAGGGAGTTGGATATAATGAAAGGCCTGGTTCTGATTTGAATTCTTCCTGAGAAAATTGTTTTGTATCATATTTAAAATCTGACTATGTCTTGAATTACATTATCTGTTAAAAATTAATATCTTCATTTAGGGGGGAAAATGTCAAATTCTCGCTCGTATCCAATTTGGGCCGTTTTCTTTTAGGTTTAAATTTATCGATGCAATTATTTCAAACGACGCTGTTCTTCTACCGGATGCAATAACTTAAATATCTTGTGGGGGGTGGGGCCACTTGCATCTGCAGGTTAATGCTTAAACCAGAGTGAAGAAAAAAAATCGGCTGAAGCATCATTTTCAGGTTTTGATGGAGTCTGTTTTCATTTCGTCATAGATATTTCTTTTTTTAATTTTGCCGTTCCCTTTTTCTGTAGAATTTCCATTAGTCTTCCTATCAGCTATTATCATCGAAGATACAAATATGGATAGACATTAGACAATTAACATCGGTACGTGACATGAGATCCACCACATAGGAGAGTTCCACGGTAGTTTTCGTGAGCTTCAAGCTTCAACCTCACATTCCTAAGGGAGTAAGCTAGAGAATTCGGGACGATGGGGTCTTCTATTTGTCGTCTTTGCCCAAAAAAAAAGCATTTATGGTAGTTGTTTAGGGGTCCTTTGAATCAGTCTCAGTGGATGCGACCGAGTTTCGAGTTAAAGTCCATATCAATACAAAAAAAAATACTCTTAGAAGAACCATCTTCAATTAACTTGGCAATACTTGAATTTAACCCAGACAAATACACATTTAAGAAAAGAAAGTAAATGATTCCTTTCTTTGATAATGCTGTCTCATCTAATACTATGTCCACAATCTCAATGTTTCTTCATCCTCGAACCTTGTTTCAAAAATCAACATGAGGCCCCACCACAGACAATACCCTCTATTATTGCTCTCTCCCACATTCGATGAATGCTTCAAATTTCAAGTATTCAATGGATTGAAGAGTGATTTCAAATCATCGAGATAAATCAAATGTAGGGTGACGAATTTTGAAGACCCCACTGAGGATCATTATGGGAACAGAGAAGACAAAATATGCTTTGTACAGACATCACTGTTTCTGAAATCACGTACTGTGGAGCTGCGTGGAAAATCTCGACCATGATGATATTTGACACAGTAGAAGATTGACGAAAAGAAACGTTTGCCCCTCATGGAAGGTATCGTTTCTAACCACCGTTGATTTACCTTGAGAAGTTCACATGACTAACCAGTCTTTTTGCATAGGGCTGCTTCAATAATGCTTCTTTTAATTCCCACACCCAGATATATTGTCTCTGCCGTCACCAACCTCAATAATTAACTCTATGTTATACCTGCTAGCCTCCGTGGAATCGAGTTACTAGTTGTAAAAAATTTGATTTGAAAATCTCGAGCAAATTAACGGGTTGGCCCCAAAACGCAAATGGAGCTTCTCGGTTCTGAGCACCAAGGGAAGCTTCCCATGTCTAGTCCAGTGACGTGGGGGCATCAAATAATAGATTAGTTTTGCTCAAAGTGACAGATGCATGTGATGTTCATGTGTCATTGCGTCGTCTGCAAACGTTGTCCTACAGTACTACAGTAGTAGTAAATAGTAACCCAACCCAACCTAGCCATCTTTCGGTGGTTCCAAGGAAACACGCCAGCATTCAACAACTTGGTTTTCAAATGCTCCCCGAGTTTTTTCCCCTTTGCTTCAGGGGTAATCTTGGCATTAAAACAGCTAATGACATTTTTGTATTCTATATGACATCATACAGCTGGAGGAATTTAGCCACACAATCATCCCTCTGGGCGGAATTAACACTCAGGTCACAGTCACACTCAATTTCAAGCCAGAAATGATATCTCAAAACTCAAATGCTAATAGAAGATGAAGATAGCAAAGTTTTATTCATTAATGGTCATAATATAGCATACATCATACATTACAAAGGGCAGGCATAATTATATTACACAGCTCAGATAGATGTTGCAGTTTACAGTTCCGGAAAAATGAGGCCTAAAAAAACAAGGGCTTTGTTAAAAAAAACAATCCTTCCCCATGACAGAGAGGATTGTCATGGCAGACCTGTATAACTTGCTGCCACGGCCAAAGCCCTAGAACACAAGGCACCATCATAACTCAGAACTACCAACTGCATCTAGGATTACAAGTCCACAGAGATTCAATTGACTTGAACCCGCCCTTTGAGTAAAACTGAGACCCCAACCATCACGTCCACAACAGACCCTGGTACTGATAGCTGCAAAAGACTAGAAAGGGAGAACTAAGGACACACATGGTGCACCACTAACAAAGAATCCTAACTCCAGAACTCGGTATCTATGTTCACAGAGGTTTACAGTCACTTAAAAAGGCGGCATAGGAGCCAAAAACTTTGAACAGATTTCCCATCGAAGGAAACCCGCAAAAAAATAAAAATTAAATGACTGTATGATCTGGAAAAAGGGAACCGAGACACTGGATGACTAAAGACCCACAGATGATGGACCCAAAAACTACTGTGAACGCTAATCTTAAATTTGTCTAAAAAACATCCTGCCTGTTCCGATTCGTGGCACTAGCTGGCTGTTATAATTTGCAGTGAGGTTAAGTCGTGCTGTTCAGAAGAGGATGTCACACCTCCAAAGAAGTTCCACAAGCACGTCAACAGATCTGCTGCTGATTGCTTTGCAATGCTGGATATTCAATCCCAAAAGGGTCTGGCCCAATTTCATCAAACTAGACAGGCTCCTATCTGAAACCAAAGAGCAACCTGCCAAAGAAAGGACCTGCAAGTTGAGTTGGTCACCACTTCCCAGGGCTGCAATTCCAGCATCAGTGATTGCGCACTTAGAAAAGTCAAGATCAGATAGCAAAGGGCAATTTCCGGCAATTGTGATCAAGCTAGCATCACTGATCCTTTTACAGCCATCAAGATTTAGCATCTCAAGTGTCCAACCATGCTTATTGGTCATTGAAACGACCACTTTGTCAGTCAGATTAATGCAACCACTAAGATTGACCTTAACCAGACCAGCCTCAGAGCATTCAATCAGTGGAAGCAAACCAGCATCTGTTACACCCTCAAGGCGACTTAGTTCAATATGCTGCAACTGAGGGCACAACTTCCCAATCACAGCCAAGGTAGAATCACCAAATCCAGGGCAGTTACAGATTGTTAGTGACTGGAGTGACTTGCAAGGGGACACCTGAGGCAATCTCAAAGTCAGATCTTTGAATCCGAAGCAGCTTACAAGGGCTAGAGCCTTCAAACTTGCACCACAGTTAATAACACCAAAAAACCCCAGTTGGGTGATCCTGTGGCACTCCTCCACTTGTAGGCTCTCAAGTGATGAAGCAGCTTTGGCAAATGATAACAATCCATTGTCTGATAGAAATGCACATTTATGAAGGTGGAAGTGTTTGAGATTTGGACAGCCCTTTCCTACAGATTCAAGCCCAATATCTGTAACTCCAGGGCAGGATGCAATTCTGAGTGACTTTAGCTTTTGCAACCCATGACCATTGCCCATGACCCAGAGCCCCCTCTCACCAACATTTGGGAGGCAGGATAGGACAAGATCAGTAACCGCTTTTCCATAGTGCCCAATAACAGCGAGCGAGAGGTCAGAAATGGCCAGACCCTGAAGCTTCACCTTTGCCAAATCAAAAGAACGTGCAGAGAGTAGGCTTGTAATACCCTGATCACCAACACAGGCGCAGTTCTTGATTGATATAGACCTCAGATTGGGGCACAACTGCCCAATAGCTTGTAGACCTTCATTACCAATTTTAGGACATGACTCTATGGATAACTCGGTCAAATTAGGGCAGTTCTTCGCAATTGCAATCAAAGATTTGTCAGAAATCGACGGGCACTTGCAAAGGTCCAGCTTCTCTAGTTGATGACATCCATTAGCAATATCGATTAGGCCTTCATCACCAATGGTGGCAATATCCCATAATGAAAACACCTTTAAAGAGGGGCATCCATGGGCAACGGACTTGAGACCCAGATTGGTCACTCTACGATCTGAATTGCTCCCATGGATTGAAAGTTTTCCCAGTCCTCCATGAGAAGCAGTACCAACGGCGATGGCAGCAAGTCTAACATCTGTTGCCTTCTTACCTACTAAGCTCCGGGACAGGTAACCATCACCCCCAAATTCCAGATCATCAGCCTCCTTTTCACAAAACTCGTTCTGATGTCTGGTAATCTTGCTGCTGCAGATTTCATCCTTACAGATACTGCTCAGAAGCATGAGCCAGCGCTTGGAAACACAGGCACATGCACTCCTTTCTTGGCCTACAGGCAACCTTCTAAAGATCTCAAAGAGGCATTCATCTGGCAAAGCTTCGATAGATGTCTTTGGCTTCTGTTCAAACCATTCTCCGTCAAAAACAAAAGGTGCTGTGACGCGAGATCTCTTCCGAGGAGGGAAGTAAACATCAACAAGGTTGCCAAGAGACAGAAATAGATTAGATTCCTTGGAATTGGTGTATATTGATCCCCCAGGGCCAAAATCGTCACCTCCTGATAATCATAAACACATGCTAAGTCAGGAAAACTAACTTTGTACAAACAAAAATTGACCAGACAAATTGATTTAGTCAGCACATGCAGAAAATGAACTATCGAGTATGTGAATGAAGCCATGGAGAAAAATACAAACAACCACATATGTTAGTAGAACTCTATCCTAAACTGGCAGAGGATTAAGATTTGGATTATATTTCAGCGGAAAATATCAGCCTCAAATACGTGCTCAAACAGATTTTTTCTCTCTTCATTAAAAAAAAAAAGATTCACTACATAAATTCATACTGGATAAGCCATCTTACAGATAGAAACCAACCTCGCAATATAGACTAGAATCTGAAACCCTGAATACCCCTCAGCATCGTCTAGGGAACAAGAGGTCTTACATGAAAATTAAAATAACAACTAATCCCCGATTACAAAACAGATACGTTCCTATCCTCTACATATCAATCAGTCATCGAATACCCCAAAAAAAAAAATTTAATCCTGTAGCAACTGGGAAAAACACAGTAAACAACTAAAAGCATGGCCTGGAACAAACTATTAACACGATCAACTACCAGGATTAAATCTCAGCGCAAAATGAGATTATCATAATAAAAGAGACTTCAGTTTCTATTTCATGTCCAAAAATCTAAACAGCCGCAAGCCAGAAGATTTCAGGATAAGCTAACGAAAAAACCAAAAAACCAAACAAAATAGGATTAATCCATAAACATACCGGCAAAGCCGATGACTTTAGACATGGGTAGAGTTTAATAAGCCCCGGGAGGTCAAATCTGCACTGATTTCCACCAGAGAACCCTTGAAAGACAGCAAAAACGATAAAGCAGAAGAAGATAGTGGCGTCAACTGGGATGTATGAACGTTGAGGGCAATAATGCATGAGAGAAAGTGGATCTAGAAGATCATGAAAACCCTATCAGATAGGGAAAAAAAGGAAGACGAGGAAGACGAATTGGGTAGAAGATAACTGAAGGGGTGGTGTGTGTCAAAGGGAAGCTTTTATTATGGCGAGTGGAAATAGAATCATTCCGGTACGCGACAATACACTGAACGGTACCCACATGCAATGTATCTGGGCATAGAAAGTGGGGTTTCTTTGCAATATTCTTCCACCCCAAAAACCAGAAACCACATATTTGGGGATCTGGTTTTGATTTCCCAACCTTTTTTCTTTTAACTTGACATAGTTGGCCTTTCTTTGTTTGGTTCATGGCATAATATTGATTATTTTTGCATGTGGTATTAATACATACGGGGAAAAAAAGAACAATTATTGGTGGAAAGGAAATATTTGAATATACACCTAACTTATTTCCATTATTATAAATAATTATTTTCATTCTATACCTTGCGGGTAACTAACTTTGAATTGAATATCCCAAATTTGAGAGGAATTCAATTAAATTAAACCATTCAAAGACTGCTTAAAAGAGTAAAGAAAAAAGAAAAGAAGGAGATGAGAACAAAATGAAAAAGGAAGAGGAAAGAAACTTAAACTTATTTATGAGTATGAGAAATCTGCATAGACAATTAAGCTACCAGAGATAGAAACAGAAACCATTTAATTCAGTTTAATTGTATGAGAATGAGATGGGATTCCTATTTCATAAGTATCGTATTTAGTACAATATTTTTCAGATTTTCTAGAGATAATATATATTAAATCCAAGGTTTTCAAAACAAGCTTGTGGCTTTCTTCACGGTATCAAAGTGATGTTTTCTAGTGAACCTAACTTTTAGGTTGGTTCAAAGGAATGAAACTGGAAAATACGTACCCACTTGTTAAGAAAGTTCGTTTTATCATATTCCTCGAAAACAAAATTATACGGCACAAAGCGTCTCAGGTTCATGCATGGAACCCCAACTTGATATATTTTTAACTACTTAATATAAAATGGAGATAATAAAAGACACATGATGCATTATTTTATGTTAATGACAATTGTTAATGTGACAGATCCACCCTTGCACCTGCCTATTATTGCCTGAACGGGCTCCCATGTTGTATGCCTCTTTTTTTTTTAACGAAAAAAAAAAAAAATACAGACACGATATGTGTGTGTGTGTGTGTGTGTGTTCAAGGATATCAAAGACCCCGCTGAAACTGGATATCTGCAAATCAAAACAAAATGCATTATATTCGTCAGTCATTAATTATTTTTTCACATCCAGAGTTTATGTTTGCAATACAACTTAAAGGCGATAACGGGGGTATTTTTGAAAAAATTATTATTTTTTATTAAGAATAATCAATTTATGATTTTTTTTTTGTTTGATGGAAAAAATTGATAAATTTGTTCAAAAACCCTCCTTTGCAAAAATTATTACCAAAGGTGCTTGAAACTTGTCTAAGAAATCCGGTACATCTTATCTTTAATGAATGTAATTTAGCTTCAATTAAGTGTAAAATTAAGGACACTTGTGTGTAGTTTGAAACATGTTACACATACAATAAGTTTTCTGATAGGAAATTTTTCGGCAGATTTAACAAAACCATTCTTGAATAATATTTTTCAAAAATTTTATTTCCAAACTTCATTACATTCTGCAGGTTAACTGGTAAATAACTGAGGAGAAAAACAGCAGTAATTAGCGTGTAAATTGAATTAAAAAGATAATAGTATTAAAAGCAGCGCAAATGTGAATGAGGAAGATGGGTTGTCGTTTCCTGGCAGATTCACAGGCAATCATGTTTGGCCCCCATAGGTTCATTGTTTCAAGTCAACTATCCCTCAACCCGGCCCCCTTTCTCTCTCTCTCTCTCTCTATATATATATATATATATATTCTCACTACCCCATACTTATTCATCAAAATGCACCGTACTTGGCTTATAATCTATTATCTATTATCTATTATCTATTATTATTGCTAATTACAGTTGAAACACATGTATATTGAATAAAACTTCGGAGAAAGCGAGATTCGCTTTTCCCCAAAGCATATATCATATATATCCTCCTCCACTTGCCTCATATATACTATTCTAATCCCACAACAGATATGTGCTGGTCTGCCATGGATATGCAGTATCTTCATCTTTCTTATACGCGTGTGTGTGTGTGTGAGTTTCTATTATATATCCCTTCAACTTGTAACCTCGGACCTCGGATTATTCATGTCTCCAACTCATCTTCCTCTCTTTTTGACCCAACCTCGGTCTTCATCTCTCTCCCCTTTTCAGGCTAAACCCTCCATTAAATAATCTCAACCTGAAGCACTGCTCTGTACATAATGATATTATATATATATTATAGTGTGTGTTGGATTCATATATCCCCGTACGTATACATGTGCTGCTACATCACTGATATATACACAACCACTACAGCCTGGCTTTAGTGTATACACACACAGTACACAGTTTTAACAAGAACTGCTTTATATTAATTTGCTTTTATGGGCTTCCATATCTCTCCACAGACTCATCATCAGAACGATAAGAATAATGTAAAACAAAAGCTGACATTGGAGGGTAACGTGCCGAGGTGATGATCAAAGAGACGCCCAGGCTCTTCTGTGTAAATAATAATAACAAGACGTGGAATATGAATATGAATGTGAATATATGTAAATGTACGTATGATCAGGTACGAGCAATCAGGAGTGGATGCGTCAGGGAGTAAGGCCGTGTCTGTTTCTATGCCTTCAAGATGTGACACCACTTGTTTGACTCATTAACGCCTCGCATCCACACACGCACGCACCTGTAATGGAGCAAACAGCTTTTCTCAGGCTGTTTTCTACTTTATATTTTAAGCGACTTTATGATGTTTGATGAGAGAAATGCCATTGAGAAATGAGTTCTTTTTGAAAGAAGGATGGACAAATAAGCACTTATTAATTTGTCAAATGATGTAGTGGGGTTTTAAATTTCTTAATTATTGTGAACTTGATTTTGTTCATTCTAGCAAGCAGAGTTGAGTTTTTTTTTTTTTTAATTGTTAAACATATACATCTTTCTATTTGAGATGGTATTGTTTGAGATATTGTCGAATGCTAAATGTGAGCACTTTTCTCTAAAAGGATTTGAATCTTAATTCAGCATATGATTCCACTTGATTAAACCAAGAATTGAGTTTTGGATGAAGGGGAGGGGGAATACGCGCATCTTGTGCCAATGAACAAATATACCTCGGGATGGCCCACACAGCACTCTCTCATTCTCTGGTGGGAAAGGCACGTACATCCCATTATGCAATGTTCTTGCGTGACACTCAATGGTGGTGGTGGGCAACCACACCCACATTTTGCCCTCTCTCCTTTTCCATCTTGTTTGTTTTTTTTCCACTCTTAGAATAAACATAAGCTGTACCAGCGACCACCTTATCTTTTGTTCATCGTTTCGATTTTGGTAATGAACTTTAAGGTTCCTTCGGTTTAGAAGGCATGCCAGTTTCTCAGCTCTCTCCCTTTGCTTTGCTGCCTGTGAATGAACCAACAGATATCTGCAGCAGCATCTACTGCCATTGGAGTTTTGAGGCACAGCATCAAAATAAAAGTTCTTCAAAAGACAGACCCAAAACGAGGAAAAGAAAATTTGGGAGTGATTTAGGGGAGACTGTTAAACAAGGTCATAAAAAGTCAAGTGTCAAGGCTAGAAATTTTGCTTATCAAGAGAAAAAGGGCCATCTTCACTTGGGCCTGGTTTTTGTGTGGATATGCCTTTCGGTTTTCAGTTGTGGACTTGTGAATTCACCCGCGGGCCACCGGGTCTTATAATTCCCCTAAAAAATCTTTAACTAGGAGGTGGAAGATATTTATTTATTTATTTTTTTGTGGAAGGGTGTTTTACTATGATACATATTTCAATTAAAAAATATATCTTGGTTCAATATACATAGCAGGAGCGTTTTTGGATTCACGGTAGAACAGGCAAAACGTGCGTTGTAGCAGAAAAAGTCACTTTAGGTTGTGTTTGGATTAATTTTTAAAAAATAACTTCAAAGAAAAAAGTAGTAAAAATGATTTTAAAGAATATATTTCAAGTAAAATATATTTTGCAAAAAAATTATTATGGTAAAATGAGAATATTTTGATAGTTGTTATTAAAATAATTTTTTATATTTAAATTACCAAAAATGACATAAGAAAGAGAGGGAGAGGGGGAAGAAGGGTATTTGGGGTTGGACATTTATGATAACCACATTAATTTTTCAACACCATAATGAAAAGCCCCAAAAAAAAACCATGGTTTGAAGCTACAAAATCATGGTTTGCAATTAAAGTGTCATGGCAATTTTTTAATTTATCTGGCTACTCTTTTTCAAAATCATGGTTTTAAAGCACAAGTGTACTTTTTCAAAGCTATACAAACAGGCACTTAATCTCAGCTATGGTTTTAAGCCACATCACGTTTGTTTAAATTAATGGTAAAGATTACTTTCTGTAACATTATCCCAAAACACTTATCCGTACCAAACAGGGCATTAAATTGCTGCTGCTAAAATTGAAAACCGTGTTCCGTAATGGGTGGTTCACGTGTCAAATATTTTAAATTATCTCAGGCCATCTGATTAGGACAATCGTTTAAGCAAATCGACAACCGATGTCATAAAAGTGTTTGGAAAAAAAAAAACTAATCCAAACTAAGTAAAAATTAATCCTCAGCGACATCTTAAAAGCATTCGCGTATGGTACGCATACTTGCAACATAGGCAAGTGCACATGAGCAGAACACTCTACACAAATAATCAAATTGATACAGCCAGAAAGTGATTAAGAGAATATAATCAAGTACACCATTCACAACTCTTGAGCAAATTCCATCTCAGCTCCCTTCTTCCTCCGCAAAATCCAAGAAAATAAGGCCTGTTTTGGTTGATCAGTCATACAGACCATCTTGCTCCCAAACATCAACAAGAAAGTCAACCATTTCCTGCCACAAGAATCGTTCAAAATGAATCACACGCTCCGTTCTATGAATGAATGAAGAAGAACAAGAAGGAGAAGTAGCAAGTTCAGAAGCACTCACTCCCAGAGGAATGGGCTGGGGGAAGGGCTTGTTGGTCCCAAGTAGGTTCTCGTAGGTGGCATTTCCACTGAGCCAAACATAATCTCATTTAGGATTATATTGCAGAAAGCTTATGTTTATACCACAAATTAACAACACCCAATGCTTCAATGGAGAAAGCTTATGTATTCCTTCACCTTATTCTGGGCTCTCTAACTTGTGTCTGCTTCTCAGACTTTTTGTTTCCAATCCATTGCTGCCTTGTCTGGTTCCAGAGAAGAAGACCTGCGTTCATCAAACTCTTCTGCAATTAAAAGCAATACCATGATAGATAATTAAACGATGATGATGAGAGAGAGAGGGAGAGGAGAGTTTTAACACAGAAGACATCAAATGGCTGTGAGCAATTAACTCTCCCCGCACAAATCTCATATTTTTGTCAATAAGAAGGAAAACACATAGGAACCACCGCAATGCAGCATCAGCACAAAAGGTGATGCTCAAGCTATTCCAAGCGAGACAGGGCAGAGAAAATGACTACCAAGAAGGCGCAAAATTGCAAGTACTCTTTGATAAAAATCTAAGACAAGCACATGAAGCAACTCATAATGGATAAGATATGTAACAGCAAACTTGCCATGATTGATAAACTCAGGAGGATCATTCTGACTACTGGAACTGCTCTGGGGATCAGAGGTATGATTAGATATGCCAATTGATGAGATGCTTCTCTGGGACTGACCAGCACTGTGATCCATTCCTATAGGGCTGCTATTCCAGAAGTCTTCTGATACGTTATCTTTTGTCCCTGTTGCACTTGGATTCCTCAGTCTCTTGGATGGATCGTCCATTGAAGCAATTACTGGAGGTTTTGTGCAGCATCCTAGGCAGCCTCTGCTCTGTTACAAAGCAGGTTCAACCTGAAGCATGATTAGCAGCTGCTACTGACTCATTTCCTATAGCTTGAATTTAAAGAAGACGGCAACAATGATGACAAATGAAGAACAGCAGATATCAGTCATATTTAGCTTAATTCACACAGCACAGCCTAGTGTGAGTGACCGTGGGAGGTACTGTGTCCCGTACTATACTTTTCATTGGACCAAATTAAAACACAAACAGCCAACAAAACACGGAGGGACCTAATAACCTTCTATTGCTGAGAGTTTCCTCAACAGCAACACAATAATTAATAATTGTAAACAAAATTGTATCTCCCATGTCCCCTCCAAGGTAAGATAAGAAAACTAAAAGCACTCCCGAATAAGAAAGCTAGCACTATTATTGAATTGATAATCTTTTAACTTTCACTAGGGTGAAATAAAAAAAAAAAAAAGAAAGATGTAATTGCATTACATCACACCCTTCCACATTTATAGTAAGCCACTAAATAGTCCAGGTTTATCTAGCTCTTTCACATTACATGTTCTTCCTCCTCAATTCGTACAAGCCGCATGACAACATTTTTTTCTTTCTAAAACAGATAATCCTTTAAAAAAAAAATACATATAAAAAATATGTATCCTCTGACATTTTCATGTCAAATAACATCAACGAACTCGGGAAATATGTTGGGGATTTGGAAGGAAATGTATCTTAATGGCATGAGAGAAGAGATATCATAGAAAGGTTGTGCAAGACTTAACAGACCAGAATGCAGAATTTCACAATCAGGTCCTGATTACACAATGGCTAGAACAACTTCTTTACCCTTGATTTATTTTTCTTCTTTTTTTCCTTTGAATTGAACTCACTATAGTGGAGTAAGATGCTCTTACTATATAGAACAAAGATGTCCACGATTAATGTCACAATAACAAGAAAACTATGATTCCAGAAACTAAATTCAGTAGGAGAAAAATCTTCCTTACACTTAAAAGCACCTTGCACTTAAGCTTTAACTTTTCCATGGCAGAAAACACCAGCACACGACAACAAGCACCACAAAATAGTAAAAATGAATAGCAGGGTTTCTTCCCCGAGCATCTCTCCCATAGTGATAACAAGCAACACCTAGAATACATACCTACAAGGACATCCTAAAGAGGGGGAAATATTATATGCATCTAATCACCAAGTTCCCAAGAATCCAAGGAAGGAATGGAGAACAGTAAAGCCCCAGCAAGTTTCCCTGCTCACCAGATCTTATGCTTGCTTAGAAAAGAAGCAGGAATAAGCATGAGATTCCAAATAAGATTAGAAGGGTACTAATGACGACAGAGGATGGTATTAACTTTTCCAGAAAGCGCAGAAAGAGGCAAAATTTCAAAATATAATAAAAACCCAATTTGAGCTTATCAAGGTTTCAGAACGATAAGTCAGCAACATCTATGCGGTTTTCTTTGAGCCCAGTGTTTGAATCTCAGACAAACCGAATCTCAGATCGTTTTCTTCCACCACCTTGTAGCTGAACAAAAAACTCAACGTTGCTTGTTTTTCACTATCCCAGAAAGCTGACTAAACTAAGTAATGTCTGCTCTCTGGTAAAGTAATTTTCTGTCCGGTTTAACCGGATAAGGTAGAAGATAAATTCAAAGGGTAAAATCGATCTTGTTTTTGTCTGCTACCAAACAACCCAAACAAAGACAAGACCAATAAACTCACCCCATTGATGCCAGAATTCCACAGACCCAAGAGGGAACGTATCTACAGAATTGCATTTACGTAAATCGCAGCAGAGATCTGTCCCATATAATACAAATTCCAAATTGCAGGAACGAGAGAATTCAATACCCTGCATGTACAATAAAAGGTAGGGGAAACCCTCATAACTTATATTAGGTTACCGTAAAGGGGAGAAAAATCGAACGCAATAAATTCAACAGGCTACCTTTAATCTAAACTGTCCAACCAAGTCTCTGTCTTCCAGAACCCAAAAGAGAGAATAAGCAGGGGAAAAATACAAGGAAGAAGGTTGAAAGATCGTGCTTGCTAGGGATTCCCAGAAATAAAAAGCGAAACTTTTTTCTGACTTTCCTCCGAATATATACCGATGAAAAGAAATTAAAAAAGAAAACCCTGAAAGTTGAAATGCTCAAAATGAGGATTGCGAGTCAATCTCTGAAACGTTGGCCCTAGGGTAATTTGGTCGGAAATATAGCCAAAGGGGCTCCCATAGGCCATAGTTTCTCTGATGTTATTCACATGCTAAACCAAATTAAGCGAACAAGTATTCAGAGAAATAAATAAGTGGGCTTCTTTCACAGATGTACCTAATTTACATGCTACGTACAGCCAGCAGCAAATTTATATTTCATTGGAGGGAAATTGGTTTTTTACTTTTGAACATCACACGGCATTACGCTAATAAAATACAACGTATCTGAAATCCATAAAGTTATTACAACAATTCCAACCTTTTCTTCGGAGGAATCATTTAACCATTAAGTTTCTAATTATCGTTTTCATTACACAGATTATTACTTTTAGTATAAATTGAGCATCCGGTTCCTTTCGCCGCCATAAGCCGCCTTCTACAACTTTGGATAATGTACCTCACGCGCTTCAATCTATTATATAGCGACTGTGCAGATGACCTTTGAGATGAAAATTACGATAAATGAGAAATCACAGTATGAACAGCACAGTTCATACCGTACAAGGTCAGTTACCAAGTTTTTATAATATTTTTTTCAAGGTACTCAAATCCGATCAAAACAATGGATCAATTTTGAATGATATTGGGTTGGATCAGTGAAGAATATAAAAATTTAAAAATAGTTTGAATTCTTAATTTTTCATCATATTATACAAATACTAAATATTAATTTAATATCTTAAATCACTAACAAAATAATATATACTTATTCAGCATTTTTATAATGATTTTAACATATTGATATCATTTTATCAATTTACTATCATTTGATATCAAAGTCAGTAATTATTTAAAATAAAAATATCGAAATAGATAAATAGTAGCAAAATATTCCCACATCTGATCATGTAATCACTAAGCTAATAATCTTCAATACAAAAATTATCATAAAAAAATAAAAAATTCAAACAATGACATTTTTAATGCCAATTTTTTTTTTAAATGTAACTTGACCGATCTAATAGCATGCCAAGTTGCACCGAATCACCTTGAGTTGTCATGATTCTGAATTATCCTTGTGCTTGAACCGGTTTCATGGCCGGATCACCGGGTTTCAAGTTAATACAATTGAATCGGTCAGATTTTGATAACCATACTTTTATTTACATATAGGTTGCCTTCTACTGGATCTTTAGTTTAAGATGTCATTTCTATGAATTTAAATAACACATTGATCATTTATAAATGAAAATGCGTAAAATAACACATTAACATATATGCCAATACAACACATCTCAACCTTCCTCTTCGTAATGAAATTTTGAACACTGGTTTTGAATAATCATTTTCATTAATCAAAGAAGATTCTTATCATCAATAAAGCATCCACTTGCTTTGGCCACCCACGCATGCCTTATCTCTTTCTCCATACCCCACTTCGTCCCTTGCGGCAGCTGAAGCAACTAATCCTTCCAAAAAGTAAAAAAAATAATAGGAAAGAAACCAATATCGTCATTTTACTTACAATAGCATGATAATAATAATAATAATAATAATAAAGCTCAACTTTTGGGGTCAAATAATTATGATAAGGAGAGCTGGGTATTGTTTACCATGATCATCATACGCAAAGCTAGGTGGTGAGGATAGGAGGAAGGCTTGATTTGGAGCCCAGAACAGGAGCCTTAGTGTCAGGAAAGAATTCAAACTCTTGTAGTTTAGTCACATTCCCATCTCTGGTTATATCTATAGGATAACGCATGAGGTGGTTGAACGAACTTCTTGGATCAAATGTTTGATTTGAATATTGTTCCCAGTTCAAGTCTGAAAGATAATTCACAAGCTTCACACAGCGTTCACTTTCTGGATGGTCAAAGGCTTCATCACCTTTAGGTTCCCCAAGATGTTCATACCATAAAGCTCGTCTAAGCCCATATATCTGACCTTTGGGTGCGCCATAGGATGCAAGGTGATACGGTTGGAACGCACCCATTGCAATCTCAGTGTCCCTTGCACCGTCCATTGATCTCTGGTTTATGTTCGCAGAACCAATGATTATGTATTCATCATCGACTGAAAAAAGCAAAAATCATGCGAGTTAGGGAGCATATAATGTTTAAAGAAATCCTATCAAAACTCAAGCCCAATATATAAATGTATCTCGAAAATTCAATATGGTAATAGAGCCTCACCTATCATCATCTTGGCATGAACATAGATCATAAAGCGTCTCGCATTTTGTGCTCTGATATAATCACTGTCAGGATCTGGTCTCTCTGGAGGAACATATTCTCCAGGTCTTGTACTCTCTCGATTTCCTAGGCAGAAAAATGTCAAGTAATCTCTAGGGTGGGCTCCAATTCTTTTTCTCTGAATGGCTGCAGAAATATCAGTATACATCATCTCCATTGTCCTTCTTTGCCAATCCAATATTGCTTGAACTGAACCACTCTCAGGGATACCTTCTGGCCACATTGGTATGACAATGTACACTGCAAATCTTTCTCCTGCTTCAATCTTGCTCACAATCTTCAGTGACAGCTCCTTTGGTATAATATGCAGAGCCCCAATATCTTCAACTTTTATATCAGACCCTTTCCAGCCATATGAGCTCCCCAGGAAATACTGGTTTTCAATGTAGATGAAGTTCTTCGCTCGCCTAATAGCATTTATGTAAGCATCTTGAACACTTCTGTCAATGATGTTATCTTTCCCACTAACAAGGCCTAATTCAGATGCTCTGGATGGATCTTGAGGGAACCCAGAAGCTGCACCACCATCAATGGATCTGAATAATTGAACAGTCCATGAATCTCTATCGTTCGATGTCTCTGTATAAAATTGCGGTAGTAGAATCTGATCAAGAAGTCTAGGAGGGAGTAGAAATTGCTTCCCAACTTGCTTCTCCCACCGTTGTTGGAAGTTGAACAAGACATCCCAAGCCACTGGCCCTTCTAATCTGCAGTGAATATCATGCCATGGCTCTCTTGGGCCTCCTTTTTTAATTGAAGCTCCTGGAAAATTTGGCTGATGGAAATCAGTAGAATGAGTTGTGTTTAGAGTTGAAAATAGAGGATGTTCTTGTGTATCATATCTCCCATCACACAGATCAATACCACCAACAAAACTCACTATCGTTCTCCTCTGAGATCCTTCACCACCAGGAACTTCACTGTCAACGATCACTGTCTTTTGATGATGAGTGAACATTGTTGAGATCTCAAAACCTTGGATTATGCTTCGACCATCATCTGGGTTACGTGGGCATAGCACACACTTCACTTTTGTGTTCCTAAAATACTCTTCTGTTTCTTGATCATGTGTTGCCATCAACCCATCTTTCTTCAAAACTTCCACAGAAGTTCTATCATCCCACACAAGCATCAGAACATTAACACCTTCATCCGCTTTCTTCTTGAGGAGTTCACCAAGTGTCATGTCTCCACCAGAAATTGGCCTCCTTGGGTCCCTTATTAAGGTTATTTCAGTATACACAGACCACCCAGTTATGTAAATCAAGTGCCTAGCATTTGTAATTGCTTTGAAAATGTCCTCCCAACATCTGTTAGGCTCATAATATCGTCTTTCAGACAAAGAAATCCTAGGAAGATAACCATTTGGGACATGAGCATCCTGGTACAAGGTAACTTTGCAGCCAACTTTTTGAGTATAGAATGTATGAGGAACACCGGCATATCGCGGGCTCTTGATTCCTTGAGACCAGGTTACATCCATAGTAACATCAAAGAACTGCATTCTGACATGGATTTGAGAACCACCTTGTATGGGACGACGATCCTCATCCAAGATAGCAACCCAAGTGTCCAATATGTTACCCTTGAGGACTTGTTCAACAGGTACATGAGCTCTTCCAACTAGAGTTGCTCCAATAGGATTATCATATTTGACAGTGAATATAATCTCAGAAATGGAATGGGCACAGTATATATGAAACATCTCATTCCATTTGGGTTTTGAGGATTGGCGTATCATTCTTGTTCGCCCAACCCTCGCTTTATCTAAATCCACAGTTGCATACATTTTAGTCCCACCTATCTACATATACACATTTTTAATGTTAGATATGTGTGCAAGCTTTTTTTCTCTAGCGTTCTTGTGATACTGAAAATAAATGGAGGCTAGGATTACTGCTTAGTCGTAAAGCGGACGTAAATTAACAAGTGGTTCTATTCCTTGTCAAATTACCATATTGTTCATAATTTGAAATTAATGACAAGTACCATATAGCAAATAACATCTTCGGCTATAACTAATGACAACTGTATAGTTTAGTGATGATAACTAGTTTTCACAGGATTAGTACGGTAATTTGACGAAAAAATAATGTGAGAAAAGTCCCTAAAAACT
Source organism: Vachellia collinsii (assembly GCA_006871305.1). NCBI lineage: Eukaryota > Viridiplantae > Streptophyta > Magnoliopsida > Fabales > Fabaceae > Vachellia > Vachellia collinsii. Next base: position 24,722 of record QFDD01000211.1, on the reverse strand, counting down.
ACTTCATTAGCTTATTTCACTTAACTTATATGTCGAAATTGTATTTCAAGGAAAGAAAGAACGGAAAGAATTTTGATCCTAAATAGGCCCACATATGTCATTCTCCCAATTTTCAATAAGGAAAAGGATTGTTACGTACTTATAATTGAAAGGAAAAGGTTAGCAATTACCTGAGGCTTGAATCGCAAAGCACTCTTGACTCGGGTTAGAACTTTCCTCCCAAAGTTTCTTGCACCCTTATTTTTCAAATTGAACATAGGAAAAAGAAGACACAAAATAAAAAAAAAAATGTAAGATAGAAGTTCAGATATTTTTCTCCAGAATAAAGGAAGCAGGCTGGGAAGTTCAGTTTTAAGTGAAGAATTTTATATAATATATATATATATATATATATCCCCACAACGTTTATCCGTGTGTGCATTTAATTATTTCTATAGCTAAATTGAAAGATAGCTATGAGGGAAAAAAGCAGTATTGATTAATTCTATGATTTTATGCTTCATGTGCCTGGGAGCAAATAGCAGCTAATTAAGAAAACGGCCAGTAATTTATATGGATGACGATGGATACAAGTAGAACATACAAGAAAGAGAGATTTTGATTTGGATGAAAGGACCTGGTTGTTGAGGGAGAGGTTGAGTCCAGAACGAAGCTTGTCGACCTCATATATGATTACATGAAGCGTTCCGTGCAGCAATTGCGACATTATTAATTCTCCTGGGTGATCGAGCTGTATCTGAATAAATCTGTATATAGTCAGAAAGAAATTAATGTGAGTACGTAGTGAAGCGATCACACACACACACACACGTTCCTTTATAGTAGTGACTAAAACGCAGGTACGTACATGGGAGTTGAGAAGGAAGAGGAAGTTGGTGGACGAATGATCTTGAGCATAAAGCTTGAATTGGCATATTTATATTGCTGAGAGGAAGATGGAATCAACAGATAATGTTTGGGTTAGGGATGAAGGAAGAGATGTGTGAATGAGAAGTTGAAGCTAGAATCTGTCCCCTGCTTGTGAATGAATAGGTATCGACTTATTCTTGTACTTTTCTTCCTGTACCCTTTTGTTCTACCACCCACCCTGGATTGTTCCATAAACAGAGTCATCTAGATTTTAACTAAGAATGTGTCTGGCTAGAAACCAAGAAGGCAATTTTAGAAGTAAAAACCATGGTTTTGACAAAAGGTAGCTAACATCACATTTATCATACAAAAAGATTTTTTATTGAAAATCATGGTTTTAGTGAGGAAAACCATAATTTTCTAGAAACCATTTTTGCTGCGTTTTTTTTTTTTGGCTTATAGATTTAGCCCTTGGGAGTAATAATCACTGTCATATGCCAAAATACACGTGTTTGCATATAACATTAAAACCCGCTTCTTCTTCCTTTCAATGGAATCATCACGCCGCTGCAAATGAAATTTTTTTTATATAGAAAATAAATAAAGGAAAGGAAAGAATAATAAACAATGAGTTACACATACGTTTGTTATTTTTTATTCCTCCCTTCAATTTTCAATGAATTATTGTAGTCATTCTCAGGCGGCTTATGTTGCCAAATTCTCATATTCACAGGTTTTCTTCTCTTCAAGCTCAAATTCTTAATATATTGCACTATATTCCACTAGCGATGAATCAAATCGAAGACGACCATGATATTCAATAACTGTAGAGTTACACAAATTGTCTGCTTTGGGTGAAATCTTATCAATGATTACTGTAAACAATACACAAAACATAGCCACAGTGTTCAACCTAGCTAGGTGGTGATGATAGGAGGAAGGTAGTCACATTTGGTACCTAGAACACAAGCCTTTGTGTCAGGAAAGAACTCAAACCCTTCTAGTGCAATTACTTCCCCACTTGGTTTTATATATATGGGATAGATCAAGAGATGATGAAACACAATTGAATCATCTTCATCAAATGTTTCCTTCGTGTATAGTTTCCAGTGGAATTGAGCAATATTATTCACAAGCCCCACACAATCTTCACTTTCTGGGCGGTCCAACACTTCAGCATCTACATCTCCAAGATGCTCAAGCCATAATGCCCTTCGGAATCCATGGATCTGACCTTTTGGCCTACTCTCTTCCTCTGTTAGATGATGTGGTTGAAATGCCCCCATTGCAATTTCTGTGTCTCTTCCTCCATCCATTGATCTCTGGTTTATGTTGGCTGAACCTACTATTATATACTCATCATCAACTGCAAATACAAACACGTATATATGCAGATCAATAGTGGAATCTATTGGTTGTGTTTATTAAACCAGTAACTCTATATAGTGCAAGTATAAACTATCTTACCTATCATCATCTTTGAATGAACATAGATCATGAAGCGCCGGGATTTTTGTGCTCTATCATAGTTACTATCAGCCGCTGGTGTCTCTGGAGGAACATATTCCCCAGGTTTCTTGACCTCTCTATTCCCAAGGCAGAAAAAGGTGAGATAGTCTGTGGGGTTTGCTTTAGATCCTACTTCTTGAATGGCTTCAGCTATATCAGTATACATCATCTCTATTGTCCTCCTCTGCCAATCTAGTATTGCTTGAACTGAAGCACTCTCAGGTTCACCTTCTGGCCACATTGGGATCACAATGTACACGGCAAACCTCTCTCTTGCTTTAATCTTGCTCACAATTTTCAGTGACAGCTCCTTTGGTATAAGATGCAGAGCCCCAATGTCTTCAACTTTTATATCAGTTGATTTCCAGCCATATGAGCTGCCTAGAAAATACTGGTTTTCGATGTAGATGAAGTTCTTGGCTCGCCTAATAGCATTTATGTAGCCATCCTGAATGCTTCTATCAATGATGTTATTTTTCCCACTGACAAGGCCTAACTCGGCTGCCTGGGCTCGGTCCCTTGGAAACCCAGAAACAGCGCCACCATCAATGGACCTGAACAACTGAACAGTCCATGTCTCGTGGTCTTCTAATGGTTTGATTTCAGATGGAGAGACAAGAATCTCATCATGCTCAGGAAGAGGAATAAGGAAGTCCTTCCCAACTTGCTTCTCCCACCTCTGCTCAAAGTTGTACAAGACATCCCAAGCAATAGGCCCTTCTAGTTTGCAGTGAATGTCATGCCAGGGCTCTCTTGGACCACCTTTCTTAATTGAAGCTCCCGGAAAATTTGGCTGATGGAAATCATCTTTATGCATTGTGTTTAGTGTTGAAAACAAAGGATGCTCATGAGTATCATATCGCCCGTCACACAGATCAATTCCACCTATAAAACTCAAAATAGTCCTCTTGTGTGATCCTTCATCAGGCTCTCCAATAGGTAAGTCACAGTCAACAACTACTGCCTTTTGGTGGTGAGTGAACATAGTTGAAGTTTGAAGCCCTTGAATTATGCTCCTTCCAACATCAGGATTCCTGGGGCACGAGACACATTTTACTTTAGTATTCCTAAAGAACTGTGCTGTTTCTTGATCATGTGTTGCCATCAACCCCTCTTTTCTGATTCCATCAGAAGTTATATCATTCCAGACAAGCATAAGCACTTTGACTCCTTCATCAGCTTTCATCAAAAGCAACTCCCCCAGAGTCATGGATGGCTTATCAGAGTTCCTAGTTAAGGTTATTTCAGTGTAAACGGACCACCCGGTTATGTAAATAAGGTGCTTAGCGTTATAAATGGAACTGAAAATGTCCTCCCAACATCTTGCTGGATTATAATATCTGATCCCGCCGGACAGTGGGATAGATACCTTAATGAAATCATTTAGAACATGGGCATCTTGGTACAAAGTGACTTTGCAATTTTCTCTCTGGTTGAAGAATACATGAGGAACTCCAGGGAAATCTGCACTCTTTATTCCTCTAGACCAGTGTGGATCATTGACCGCATGGTGGAATTCTATTCCCACATGTATTTTAGAGCCACCTCTTATAGGACGACGGTTCTCATCATAAATCTCAACCTGTCTTTTGAGAGGGAACCCCTCCAGAACTTGATCTACAGGGACGTAAGCTCTTCCAATCAGTGTTGCTCCAATAGGGTTTCCATCTTTGACTGTGAATATGATGTTGGACACCTTGTGGGCACAATATATGTGAAAGGTCTCGTTCCACTTTGGGTGGATGGTTTGATGTCGTATCATTCTGGTTCTCGCAACTCTGGCTTTATCTAAATCAACTGTTGCATACAGTCTTGTCCCAACGAGCTTCATGCCGTTATATAGATAAAATTAGTTTGATGAGTAGAGGAAAAAAAACAGAGGACTAAACTGGTTAATGTTCAATTTACCAGGAAAAAGATGGATGAAAATACCTCTGGTCGACACAGCAGACAACCCTTGACTTGGGCTAGAAATCTCTTCCCTCGGTGAGGTGTATCCTTGATTTCACAGTTTCAATGAAAAAAGAATTCAGAGATTATGGGGAATGTGTAGGTGTCTCAAAACTAAATATAAAAGAACAGCTTCTTAAGTTTCTATCTATAACTGAGATGCTGAGTAAGCTGTAAGTATAGATTTAATGATATCGTCGCAATAAATAGCTACACCAGACCATCAAAGTTCAAACTAAATGGATTCTCTGTGTAGCAGACACTGAAAACTAAATAATCTTTTAGAGAAAATGTGGAGAAAGTACCTTGTTGCAAAAATCTAAGTTACATCTGTTGTGCAGCCTATCAACATCATATATGGTTACACGAAGCGTCCCGTGTAACAAACTCGCCATTTATGTTTTATATGTCTATATATCACAGCCAAAAAGGTTAAAGTAAGTTAGAGAAATATAGACAGAATTCTAACAAACATGTAGCAGACAGGGAAGCTAAGACGAGAACCAGAAGGTTACATGTGATTGGGGCACTCGCAGAATATTTTTTACTAAAGCACTATTCCTTTAATAGAGCCAACGTTTACAATTGTGCGCGTGCGCAATTTATACATAGATAGAGAGATACATATATTAGAGAGAGAAAGAGAATGTGATGAATATTTGGTTTGAAGAAAGAGATACGTATCCAGAGAATGTGAAGCTAGAATTGATTCTCTCGTTGGCTTTAGGGGTACGTTGTTGTAAGATAACGCGAAGTTATGCTTTTTGAACAATAACCCAAACTAAATTACACATTGGACTTCCTTCCTTTTCTTCCTTTCTTGCCTTAATCCATTATCTTGTGGTCCAAGAAATTATATTATACAAAAGTTTATTTAGGGATTCTTGGGGAAGCAAACCCAATGACAGAATCCCATATTAGTCTAACGACACTTTGGTTGTCTATTGTTTTTGTTTTCCCTTTGTTTGGATTCAAGTTCTGTTTTATATTGCAGCAGTTGTCCAAACAAAACATTAATTACTTCAATTTGGGTGACTTGCCCCATGCTATATTTTATATATCATGTCAATTATAGCGCACACATAGTAATACATGTGAGTATAATTTTACTTGTACGCTAGTCTGATATGTATATAATTAGTTGTAAAACCACATCATGTTTGCTTAACCTCAGTTTTCAATAATTTTCGCTCTCGGCCGAAATTGTGAGATCCTAAAGAAATTCAGTAACAATCACTTTATTATGTTTCTCTGACTATTCAAATGTTTCAAGTTCATGATTATTAATTATATAAATAGCCTATATATACATTTCACTGAACTTTCATTTAAAAAAAATTATATACTTCAAAAATTCATATGTGGATATACGTGTGTTCAATTTAATAAGAATACAAACTTTTGGCATTAACCAACTTTTAAAGAATATTACCTTTTATTTTTAATACAAGAATCGATTATTTTTTTTTAAATTAAAGAAACTGATATATTTATTTTTTTTTTTAAAATTATATGTTAAGGGTGTTGTGATACAAAATAAAAAAAAAAACTCTCTTACCCCACCAAATGCGCACACCGTTGCCCCATCAATAAATGAGGACAGCAAAAGCCCCAATAACGAAGAAACATGAAGCTGGAGTGTCACCAGTACGTTGTCAATCCACAACAACCTTCGACTTAACTTCCCTGACTCATTGCACTTTCGGACATTGCCAAATGACCAAGGCAACGAGTTCCTTTGTCCATACAATCTCACATGATGATTTTTCTGATCAATGGTCCCCCTTGTTCCTGATACGTAAGGGAGGGAACGTTCTGAGTTTTTCGTTTAAATAGTCGTTTCAAAGTAGACTTGAGAATCTGGAGGGGGGAAAAGTAAACAGTTTCATATTATATCACGGGAGCGATCTGAGGGATTCATAATTCAACAGCAAGAAAAGTGTTTTCTTTTTGGGGTTCACAAAAACCCAACCCAGAGTGTAAAAACAAGTTGCTTTGAAAATGTGGATGGAAATTGAAGAGAGACAGCATTATCCCCCCCCCCCACATGCAAAAATACACAATATTATTGTTGTGGAGGAGAGGACAAGGTCATTTAATTGAGTTGTTAAGAAGCTATGGAATAATCAAAGTGCAGATAAAACTTTTATTGCAATTTGTACTGTTCCGATCTCACTTTCCGTCCAATCCACCGACAATCAACATAAATTCACAGACACCTCATAAACTCTAATGAGTCGCTCCTTCTTGACTTTTCAGTTTGTACCCTCTTCATCATCCCCACTATTAATATATATCCCTCCACCTCCATTATTCGTACTTCAAACTTAAACCCTTCTCTTTCTCTCTTTCTGTAATCTCCACGCGTCAGCATGGTACAATCAAAGAAGTTCAGAGGAGTCAGGCAGCGCCAGTGGGGCTCTTGGGTGTCAGAAATTCGCCATCCTCTCTTGTAAAATTACCACTTTATGATTCTCTTATATTCATTTCATGTACTGTTAAGATTCTGGATTTATATATATATATATATATATTTCTGTGTGTCTGTGTTGCAGAAAGAGAAGGGTGTGGCTAGGGACATTTGAGACAGCAGAGGCAGCGGCGAGGGCATATGATCAAGCAGCCATTTTGATGAATGGTAGAAATGCGAAGACAAATTTCCCAGCACTATTGAACGAAGCTAAGGATGGAGATGGAGGAGGGTCTTTCTTGTCTCCCAAGGCACTCTCAGACCTGTTATCCACAAAGCTTAAGAAATGCTGCAAGGACTCGTCTCCTTCTTCACTCACCTGTCTCAGGCTTGATTCTGATAATTCTCACATTGGTGTGTGGCAAAAGAGACCTGGACCTCACTCAGATTCCAACTGGGTCGTCAGAGTAGAGCTTGGCAAGAAACAAGAACAAGCTCAGCTACAAGATGATAAAACTGTTGCAAAATCCATTAGCAGTGAAGCTGCAAGCGAGGTGGAAGAAGATGAAGAGGCAATGCAGATGATTGATGAGCTTCTTAACTGGAACTATCCTTGTGATTCCTCCACAAGCCCTCAAGAAGAACAAAGATAACCTTACCATCTCAGAAATATTCTTGAATTAGAGTGTCCTGTTTCCGCTATCTTCTGTCCATTTAATCTAGTGAGTCTTCCAATGGCAGTTCTGATATAGCCCAGTACAGTACAACATGCATGAGTCTTTCACATATATATATAAATCGGGCTATCTATCTGGAAGATACTGTAGATTTGCACAGGAAGTTCTTGGAATTAATAACACAAGTATCTGGCACTATTTTCTCTAGCCATAGTCCTCAGCTGAGGACGGTTCGGAGGTTATTTTTCCTGATTGGGTTCACTTCATCTGTGATTCATAACTAAAAGAAGGGGAACTTGCCAAGTTACGAACTCTCATCATTTTTTTTCTTCTTCACTTGATCCTTCTGCCTATAGCATATTTCTGTCAATAACTAAAAGTTGCCTGCCCTTCTTTTTCCATATCCATGTAACAAGCATTTACTTTAATCTTTATCCATCATGGTTTAATCAGTGGGGCTTAGAAATTGGCCATTCTGGTAGCATAATTTATCACTTCTGTGAATTAATGGGCCCCTGAAAATAATGTCTTGCACTGAATGTGAAGCACTTTATGTTGGACCATAAAAGTCCGCTGGAATCCCCACTTTTTATCTTCAAGATTTCTCTCGCCAATTTGCACTCCTCAATATGCATTAAGGTGATCTGACCCAAACTTAATCCATAATGCATGATCAGGGAACTCACTTCATTGTCTGCAAATCAAAATTATGCAGTGGACCAAGCTTCCATTGATGTTTCAATTGTCTTGGATATGAAAGGCCATGAGTCTACTTGGAAAATCTTTCTTGGAGGATGATAGAACTACCAGATCCTAGTGGAGATTATTATAGGTTTTGGTATGGTGAAACAGTAAGGATGAATTCAGAGAATCCAATGACATGGGGGATAATAATGCAGAATAGATAATATTCCCTCTCATACTTAATATAAGAGCCACTCAGCGGAAGGAGTAATGCAAAATCATTTAAAATACTCACCTGCCCGCTAAAACATAAACATAAATAAATAATGTTCTTTTCCTTTACTAACCTTCAAGAAGTGAAAACTTAGTACACGTGGCCCTGATATGTTGAATCCATCATTATTTTGCTCTCTTCTTTACAGAATTGGTCCCTTTCTTCGATAAACTGATGTCTCAAGAATGATACTCTTAAGACTGACGATTTCTGACATATAAAGAAAACTGATTAGGTTTCTAATATTATCAGAACACCTATAAAGGGGAAAGTGTACAGGAATTATTACAGTGCGAGAATTACGGGACCTTGGAAATTGACAGGTGTTCTCACAGTGAGATCACATGATAGGTACGTTGTTTTCAAAAGTTGTTATGACACCAATTTAAATGGTGTCCCATAATTCAAAAACTCACAAATGCACCAACTAAAAAGGGGAATAGTTGTATGTAGAGCCTTCCATGGCTGAAAACGAATGAAAGTTTCCAAGAGTTTAGATTTTCTGTAGTGAATAAATAATTGTATATAATGCGCTGATATGCATATAGAAGAAGAAAATGAGAATAAAGCAGGAATTATAGAAGATTCAATACAAACTTGCACTCTCTCTTAACAATACAAAATTTTACTACTACTACTGATGATTCAAAGTCAGGTGTTAGTTTCTGAGCACCAGAGCTGGTGGAGGTGCATTTATTGTGGTTTTGTGAAGTTAGACAATGAGTTGGCTTGGCTTCTGCAATACCATAAAGCAGAAGTTGACATGAAAGGAGCAATAAGCCTTGTGGTTGGGTTTCAATAAATACTCAAGGAGGAGCAGTACAGATGAAGACAAGGACTTGTTATTATTTGGACTGATTTTTTCAGTGCCCAAACACAAAGGAACAGACCCCAGCATATACCTCACGTCCTTTCTTTATAATAAGGCATAATAACCCCATGCGTTGCATGATTATATGGAATCTTGGATAAATAAACTAAATAAACAACATTAAATTCATACAGAATAAATTTTGGGAATATAACCATTTCAGTTATATTTATAAACAATATCTTCTTACATAGATTTTTTCCATATATAAACAACAATTTGGTTTTTTGAAAAAACTTAATGTATTTTATAATTTGAGGCCAATTCATTTTATTCCTCTCTCATATATTGTTCTTACCCATTCTTTTTCACACTCATCATCTGTATAACTAAATGTATATATGGAAGAAAAATGATATCTCTTATACATTTGTTGTATTAGATAATTGTTACTTAAAAAAAATAAATGAATAGAGTAATTCAATGATTTGATAGGCTAAAACATAAGGAAAATTAAGAATACATCTACTAATAATGATCAACATTAAAACACATGACATTTGTCTATAAGTATAGGGTTTAGTCATTTATTGAACTTATCTATGATTTCCATTATTGAAGCAAGTATTGCTTCATTTGTAAGGTGATCATTTTCTCACAAATGATTCACAATATTTATACAACTACATACAAATAGTTCTACCATATAATGGTATTTGTAACATCCTGAGGTATTGTCCCTGTTTAACCGCCCGTAAGCACAGGGTTTTGTCCTTTTGGGGTCCCATAGTCACTCAAAAGGCGCATCGGATGTCAAAGGCCACACTTTGACTACATATATTGCCTTCACTTTAGACGAGTCTATCCGATGTAAGACTTGAGCGCACCCTGCCTACTGCGTCTCCCTTCCCCCTTCACCCACTCCGGGGTCCCTTAGGGTGTTAGGTCCCTAGCAGCGCTTGGTGTTACACTCTCCCCGCCAACGGAAAGAGCCGTCCTCGGCTCTGATACCATATTGTAACATCCTGAGGTATTGTCCCTGTTTAACCGCCCGTAGGCACAGGGTTTTGTTCTTTTAGGGTCCTATAGTCACTCAAAAGGCGCATCGGATGTCAAAGGTCACACCTTGACTACATATATGGTATTCACTTTGGACGAGTCTATCCGATGTAAGACTTGAGCGCACCCTGCCTACTGCTTCTCCCTTCCCCCTTCACCCACTCCGGGGTCCCTCAGGGTGTTAGGTCTCTAGTAGCGTTTGGTATTACAGTATTGGTCAGGATAAGTTTCTCCACATACTCTGATTGGTATTTTTTTTTTTGGAGGGTGGCTCCACCTAAATTATTGAAGAATTAAATTGCACTTCGACTCAACTCGGTTGCCTTGCATTAATAGCTTTCTTAATGATAAACTGTGTTATATTTTGTTCAGAAATGCTGATAACTCGCTCTTGTTGATTGATTAAACTGCCTTTTATTGTCGGTTCTGGCATTGATATGTATTTAATGAATTCATTTACATAATTACTTGACAAAAAATAATGCATTTAATCCTTAATATAATAGTTAAATAATTAACTTACAGATTTTAATAAAATCAGCATAGTTATTTGTATTTCATTGATTTCTCTGCTAGCTCTTCTTTGATTACGTGCATTAAAATTTCCTTTTGATGTAAACCCCTTTAAATATGTGTTATTAGTTTAGATACTTTAAAAAATAAATTATAAATTTTGAAGACAGTTTAAATTGAGAAGTTATATTTAGAATTAAAGTAAATATTTGTTTAGCTCTTATATTTGATACAGGAGGGTCTATTATACTATTATTTTCATATTGATTCATGGATGGGATGGAAAAGTAGTGACCTAAAACCAACAAGAGATAATGCTCATTACTACCACAAAATGTTCTAATAGATTAACAATGGTTAAAGACCAATGGACTGATATGTTCCCGCCAGCCATACATGTCATGATGCCAAGCAAGTGAAGAGGAAGGGTTGTTCATCTCTTCATTTTCTGTTCTGTAACAAAAGGTAAGTTATAATGAGAAACACCAAGCAGTCAGAAGAATAAAACAATTCCTGTGGGAGTCACCTCTTAACCGAGCAGTATAACTAGTGATAGCTTTTCATAAACAATTACTCGGAATTCAAACATTCAGATTAGTCTAAATCTTTTAAAAAAAAAAAAAAAAAAAACCACAAGAGGGGTAGCTGTTGTGGTATAAATAATATAAAATAAAATAAAAACATTCATTCTATATAAATGCTACAATAATTGCTTTAAACGTTAGCGCCTGTAGCTCAGTGGATAGAGCGTCTGTTTCCTAAGCAGAAAGTCGTAGGTTCGACCCCTACCTGGCGCGAAACTGCCATTTTTATATCATTTTCTTTTCCTCTCAAGATGTGCACATCAAAGCGTGACGAGGTTGAGTTCGAGGTCGTTCCATGCGATTCTAATCATTTTAGTTCACGCCTTCTGCCTTTTCAGAATATATTGATTCTCCAAGGCTGGGATGGTCATGTTTTGTGAATGCAATTCTATTCTATTCCTGGAAAAAGAAAAAAGAAAAGAACAAAATGTTGCGTTATGCATGGCACACTATAAAATGTCTTGCTCCACTGTCACAAAAAAAAAAACAGAAAATGTCTTCTTCCCATGATACAGAATACAACTGTTTGCAGTTTTGCACCAGGGCCAAAACACGTTTCACGTGACGAACCAGACAACATGTCATGACAAATATAAACCCACCACGAGATCCAGAGAAGCTCATCATCATAATCATCCTCATTCAATCTCTTCATCCCTCAACACGTTCCTGATCACATAATATGTCTTTAATAGCAGAATTCCCAGGATACCTTCAGGTCTACTCCGATGGTTCCGTCAAACGCTTTGCCCCTGAAATCGTGCCGACTTCTGCAGAGTCGTCGGATACATGCAAATTCAAGGACGTGATTATCCACCCCTCATCAAAGCCCGTCACCGCGAGGCTCTTCGTCCCTCGTTCTCCTTCCCCCTCCCACAAGCTTTCCGTCTTGGTTTACTTCCATGGCGGCGGTTTCTGCATCGGCTCCACCACCTGGCTCGGCTACCACCGGTTCCTATCCGACTTCTCCGCCGCCTCTCAATCCATCGTTCTCTCGGTCGATTACCGTTTGGCTCCGGAGCATCGGCTGCCTGCGGCTTACGAAGATTGCTACGTCTCTCTCGAGTGGCTTCACGATCAAGCCGGCATTGAGCCTTGGCTTCATCGAGCAGATCTTTCTCGGGTGTTTCTCTCCGGCTACAGCGCCGGTGGAAACATTGCGCACCATGTGGCCTTGAAGGCGATTCAGAACAATGAACGTGACTTTAAAATCAAAGGGATAATACCAATACATCCTTATTTTGGAAGCGAGAAGAGGACGGAGAGAGAGAAGGCAGAGGAAGAAGGAGAGGAAGTGAGATCGAATGATTTGTTTTGGAGGTTAAGCATACCAGAAGGCTCAAACAGAGACTACCACGGATGCAATTTTGAGAAAGCAGAGGTGAGTGAAGATGAGTGGTCTAAGTTCCCACCAATTCAAGTGCACGTGGCTGGGAAGGATTTCTTGAAGGAGAGGGGAGAGATGTATGCAGAGTTCATGGGGAAGAAAGGAGTGAAAGAGGTTGAGATAGTGGAAGCTAGAGAAGAGAAGCATGTCTTTCATGTGTTTCATCCTCAGTCTGAAGCAACTCGCTTGCTTCAAGCCCAGATGACCCACTTCTTCAGCGCACATTAATCTCAATCTCAAGCTTCAAACATAATACCATGTGCTTAACTATATCGGCACGAAGTTGTTCCTGCATTGTTATGCTTTGTCAATTTCATTGTAACTCTAATAATAGATCAAATGCCACTTGTAGCTTCTGTTGTAGTGTGGTAGCTATGAGAATATCTGATCAATAAATATTCTCAATCAAGTTATCTTCATATCACGTGTCTGGTACCATACTAGAATGATCCCAGACTCCCTTGACATAAGCTTTCAGCATGCTGAGCTGCAAATTTGTAAACCCTGTTTCGGTCAGGAGGTGCAGGTAGTTAAAAAACTAACGTTCATATTTAAAATTTGAAGCTCACCTCTACGGAGCAACATTAAATTTAAAATAAAGATTTACGAGGCAGCATTACTTTTCAATTACGAATAAAAACTTTTAACGCAATTTTTTACCTTCACCCTCTATATATCATCAAATAACAAACAGTGGTAAAACATAAGCTGCATTAAAAATGTCAAATGTGTATTAGTGGTAGTAATTTGATTTATTAATCTATTAAATGTTTAAATGCAAGATATTTGTCGTTTTTCCCCCAAATACCTTACATTCAGGCTGCATCTTATATGCATGTGGCATGAGTCTCTCAACATGATTTTTATAAACTTTCTGCATATAATATTACAACAAGGAACAAACAGGCGCATGAAAATTTGCAGTGTCACTGTGCTGTGGTACAGGAAGAATTAAAATGTGTAAATGCTACTTCTATTAACTTCCGTGACGCATGGTGCTTAAATATTTTTACTCCTAATTTAAATTGATATGGTCTCCTGTGTGTAGTTGACTATTTTGATCTTGGTGGGCGAAGGCCGAAGGTAGAGTGATTTATTTTAACTTCACAACATGTACTGATTAAATTAAATACGTGGACTATTTTATTTTAATTTTTATTATATTATAATGGGTGAAGGTATGGGAGAACATGGGCTATTAGCGACGGCATTTGGGCCTTCACGCCCAGTCAAAAGTTTTTTTTTTTTTTTGAAAAAAATGATTGTCATCGCGCCGAGCTATAAAGTTGCTCCCATCTCCGATCTTAGAACCCTATCTTCATCAGTTTGTCCGTGATGCTGCTCGGTTGTTTACACTCTTGAAGAGGTTCCGCTATCTGAAGCTTCTTTCCCCCAAATTGTATTTCAGCTAACAAATTTCATTTGCAGACTCTTCGTGCCCCAAACTAGTCTTCTTACTCAACTCTTGGCGCAGGTAACCTCGTTTTCTAAAACCCCAGATTTTTTTTCCTTAATCGAGATTTAGTTGTAAACCCTAGTATTGGTCCTGGGTTCGTTCATGAGAATTCAATGCTCCGGTCTGAATAAATAGGTCTACCGTGGTTGGATTTGCAGAATATGGGAGAAACAAAGGATGAAGGATACGAGGAAGAGCTCCTTGACTACGAAGAGGAAGAAGACAAAGCCCCTGATTCCGTTGGAACCAAAGTCAATGGTGAAGCTGGAAAGAAGTAAGTTATCTGTTATTTACCGTGACCTATTGGTTTCGGGTGTATTCTTTTCGAATTGTCTGGAACTCATATTTGTTTATATGGACTGATTAGATGGGATAATTGATCGGAAGGGCTTGGGGGTTTATGGTAAATCATATCCTACAAATGATGGGAAAGACACGAGATCTCGAACTTTTTGTAATTAATGATTTATTTGACCCCAACGTCCGTTTAAGATATAAATTCAATATTTTATTTTAACCTTACTACTACTAGGATATTTTTTCCCTCCCTATTTTTGATTGCATGTGAAGTATAATTCCTTAGGAACGGGTATATTGACAAATGTTTGTAAAGAGCACTATCTTGAAAATAAATATGGGGGATTTTACTGTTTATCTTATTTAACTTAATAAATTCAATTCGTGTGCTAACAATATCTGTTCTCCACGATTTTCTCTTTACCTGCTTAATTATTTATCCTCTATTACTTTTCTGTCGGTAGGGGCTATGTTGGGATTCACAGTTCGGGATTCAGAGACTTTCTTCTGAAGCCAGAGCTTCTCCGTGCCATTGTGGACTCAGGATTTGAGCATCCTTCTGAAGGCAAATCATCCAAATTCCCAAACCCGTTACCTTAGTCATTCTTGTTGTATCTATTTTTATGATTCTTTTGGGGACTCTGGGATTTAATTGTGACTTGAATGGTTTGGAACTTGGAAGCATGATACATACATGCACGCTTGTGCGCACACTAAAAGAATATCACATGAGTTTGTTCTTATCCTCTTTATTATTCTGTTTCCGTTATATGGCTATCATTTCTAGTTTGGAACTTAGGGAATTTTTAAAAGGTTGGATGCTTGTGTTTTTATGACAATGTCACCACTCTTATGCAAATGTTTTATTTTCATTTGCAGGTAAATCTTCTGTCATAATCTTGTATTGGAGACTTAATATGGTTTGGTAAAGCTATCAAATTAAGAGGGTCTGAGAGGTTTTTTTTGTTTACAAATGGCTCCTTCGGCCCATTTTCTGTGGTTCATCATCAGTACAACATGAATGCATTCCTCAAGCAATCCTTGGAATGGATGTGATTTGTCAAGCTAAATCAGGAATGGGAAAAACTGCTGTCTTTGTTCTATCGACGTTGCAGCAGATTGATCCTGTTGCTGGCCAAGTTGCTGCCCTTGTTCTATGTCATACAAGGGAATTAGCATACCAGGTATTTATGGGGTGTTTAATCTGAGCAGTAAAGAACTTGCTGTACTTGATACTATTTTGCAATGTACCCCTTATTTATGTGTACTTGCCTGCTAATTATTAGTTATGTCAACAATCTGTCTCATGTAGATATGCCATGAGTTTGAGAGGTTCAGTACCTACTTGCCTGATCTCAAGGTTGCCGTCTTCTATGGTGGTGTCAACATAAAAGTTCACAAGGACCTGTTGAAAAATGAGTGCCCTCATATTGTTGTTGGAACACCTGGAAGAATACTTGCACTGGCCAGGGATAAGGATCTTTCATTGAAGAATGTCAGGCATTTTATTTTGGATGAGTGTGATAAGATGCTGGAATCACTGGGTATGTTCAACTGATCTGTCTTAAATCGTACTTTCATACTTTATGCGAATTTAACATGGTTTTAATGATATCCATTGTGCTTTCTGTAGACATGAGGAGAGATGTGCAAGAGATCTTCAAGATGACTCCTCACGATAAGCAAGTTATGATGTTTTCTGCAACACTCAGCAAGGAAATTCGCCCAGTCTGCAAGAAATTTATGCAAGATGTAATGTCCCGTGGCCAGTACTACTTGAATTAGAAGTCTCTTTTTTGATATTGCCCGCATTCTCTAAGAGCCTTCTTAGACATGTAGGATAGGATGCTGTGGTTCTGCCTATATTTACGTTTAGTTGGGGGTCTATCTGTACAATGCTTTATTCCAGCCAATTTTTAGGATGTCCAGCTGGTTGGGTGAAGTGTGTGATTTGGCAGCTGCAAATGGGGCTCGGTGATCATGAAGAGAATGTTTAGTAGTTCAACTCTGCCATCACCACCGTGTCTAGTATTTTTTTGTCTGCATTTAAACTTTTTTTGGGTTCTCTTGAAGCCTGTTCCTGTCAAGTGAGGTCTTTCACAACTTGGGCTGCCCCTTTTTCCCCTCTCCTTTGAGAGTTGGTTCGTGTGCTAGTGTATTCTGAGGTTCTTGCTAGTTGCTGACAATGTACTTAAGTGTGTCAAAGAGTCAGTGGCGCTTGCCTGGCATGAATTAAATAATGGTATCTGCAAGGAGACTAAACAGTTGGACCAGAACTGTGATACAAGGGATCTGCATCCATCATTCATTTCCTTCTGGATTCCATTAGCTTGAGGAAGGCCCCTAATATGATTTACTGTGACATTTGTTCCTTACAGCCAATGGAAATTTATGTTGATGACGAGGCCAAGTTGACCCTTCATGGACTTGTGCAGGTGGGCTATTTAAATGAAGTATTTCATTGTTCCCCCTTTTAATAGAAATTTCCTATGAGCTGTGGATGGCTTACATGGATTTTTAATATGGCAGCACTACATCAAATTGAAAGAGGAAGAGAAGAACCGGAAGTTGAATGATCTTCTTGATGCGCTAGACTTCAACCAAGTTGTTATCTTTGTGAAGAGTGTCAGTAGAGCAGCTGAGCTTGACAGACTACTTGTGGAGTGCAACTTCCCTTCTATATGCATCCACTCTGGCATGTCGCAGGAAGAAAGGTTTGTGTTTTGAGGATATCAGTGTTAGCTGATAAATTAAATAGATGTACAGTTGATAAATCAATTGTTATTGTTGTGTTGAAGTTTTGTAACCTATAATTGATAGTTGTTTGTTCAAATCCTATTGTATTCAGTTAGTTTCTGAATAGAATCATGTTAGGAACTTAGATTGTGATGTACAAGCACACGAGTAAAGGATACTGTTTTGTTTGGGAGGAAGGTCTAGTTTGTGGCATCATAAATGTGGCCGTGTAAGGGGTGATGCCTTTGGGACTTCCTTCAACCCTCTACTTGTCTTGCTTTCTTATGACTCTTGTATTCATTAACTCATTAGGAGGTTCAATTGTGTAATTTTCTGTGGCATATTAATTATAAAGTTTTAGTGCAAGTGGTTCTGTACAGCACGTGCTGGTAGCTTGTGAGACTAATATATTTTATGGGTTTGTAGGTTAAAGCGTTATAAAGGTTTTAAGGAGGGACATAGCCGGATTCTTGTGGCAACAGACTTGGTTGGGAGGGGAATTGACATTGAACGCGTTAACATTGTAATAAACTATGACATGCCTGATTCTGCGGACACCTACTTGCACAGAGTATGATTGGAAAATCTTACCTGTTTAAATTTAATCTTGGTGCAATATTTTTTCAGACCGTAATTGCTCTGCTCTGATCTTTTCGTGGGTGGGATTTTGGCCAGGTTGGCAGAGCTGGAAGGTTTGGCACCAAAGGTCTTGCAATTACATTTGTATCATGTGCTGCTGATGTTGATGTTCTCAACAATGTAAGGGTCTTTTTTGAACCGTTGAATTGATGATGGGCTCATTGGCGGTTCTAAATGTTCTATTATTCTATATTTCAGGTTCAGTCAAGGTTTGAAGTTGATATAAAGCAGCTGCCGGAGCAGATTGATACTTCTACGTACAGTATGTTCTCTCATACCTGGAACTTGATTCACATGACGGTCCATTGAGATTGTCCTTTATTATTTTCTTATGATGCTTTGTATACCCGCGCATTCTTATTTGCTGTCCCCGTCCTGTTGGTATGGCATCATTATAATCAATACATCAGTTATCATTAATACATCAATATCAATATGCTATTACGATAGCAACAATCACAAGCCTTATTCTAGCAGTTCTGGTTGGCCACTGCATAAAACTTATTAGGAGTTGCATCATTCGCAAGTCGTGAGTGGAGAATTTCATACTTCAATTTCTATGCAATGCATGGGGTTTGACATATAGTATTATTGATATTATCTACTGATGAAAACACATCGTAAGCTTATTTTATTTACTGTTTTAGTTGGGCGTTTTAAAGTAAAGAAGTCATTGTTCTTGAGATTTCAACAACTTCCTTTTGTTCTATTGTATTCTTTAAGTGGATCCTTGCGCAGAGGCAGCTAGCGGTTTATGCATGAACTGCACTTGAATTTCTTTTTGTCCCTGGTTGTCTCTCTGAAACTATAAACTAAATATGTGCTTGAAAGGTGGTCTCAAATACATCATTTTATCTTTTATAATACTTAGTTCTTGATTACTTTTTGTTTACAATCTAAATCTAGAAAAACTTGCTTATTTTCCTGTTCTGTAAGAAGGTATTTCTTTTTTCCTCCTTTTTGGCAGTTGTTTCATTGCTATTTTGGGATGCTCAAGTTTCTTGTTTTTCGTTGACACTTTATGCAGTGCCATCATAGTGGGCATGGGGATGAAACAAAATTTGCTTTGGATGTTGTGAGTAGCTCTCAGAGAGGCTGCTTCCATCCACATGCATAAGTGGCCGCTATTTCAAGTGGCGGATGATCCACCTTGATATCATGAGTCCTTTGTAGTTTGGTAAACAATCGAGGCCATTCTACTTTAGGGGCTTATCAGCATAAGGACTTTGCTGTTATATACGGTTTATACATTTATGGGCTTTCATTTGCTGTATTGTCTAATATTATGTCGTCTAGATTTGCTTGTATAAGCTACACTTTTCCTTTAACTCGTCGCCTTTGAAAAGATTTAGTTTGCGAGTTGATACGATGGCTTATTGAGATACCACGTGCTCTTGTACTTTTAAGTGTTGTTCGTGCCTGGGACTCATCTGGGAGTTCTGAGTACAAGTTTCGGAGACATAGCACTTCATTTTTGGATAAAGCTCTTTGCTGGAGAAGGATGTCAGGTTCGTTGCCATTTAATTTGCCATTTGGTTGATTCCGATGAGGATCGTTACGCATTTTGTTCGATAGATTTTTGGCCAAATTGTTCCTTCACAGTAGTTTGATGTAAATTGTGCTATAAGATGCTGGCTAGGCGATAGTTCACGTCTCCTATATCCATGGCTCCGTTTAACCCTATTGTTTAATACATAATTATGATTAGGCCGATGATTTTTTTCATTAACGTGGATGCCTTGGTCAAATATAAGGGGGTTAATGCGCTTTCAACTATTGGGAATATTTTTAAATGAGTTTCTGTTGATTTTGGGATTTAAAATTAGTCTTAGACGCAGCTTCAGTTTATTAATTCAATATACCCTTGCAAAGATGTTGCGAATGTAACTTCGAAATCTAATTCGTTGCTCATTTGTTTTTGGTCCATAGTTGAGTCATTATGGATTATTAGGGGCTGTTTGGTATGAGGGTATTTGGAGGGGAGGGGAAGAAAAATTTAGCTGAATTTAAAAAAGACATGTGGAAGTGGGGTCATAAAATTTTAATGAAAAGAGTATGTATAAAAGATTAGGAAAGATTAATTAAAAACGTTGAATCTCAGTTTTTGAATTTTCTTAAAACTTTTACTCAAGTCAAAATTGAAGTAGACAAGCTCAAAAGGAGATGGTTGAATCAAAATAATTCCTATTAAGTATTTCTTTCAGAGGCCATCTCTTGAGAACCCTGGAAGCTTAGGATCTCTAGGCCGTAGAGAGAGGGCCTATGATGGAATCGATGAGTCTGAGTGACGCTGTGAAAGAGGTGGATGATCATGTAATTTTTCTCCCCTTCCCTCCAAATTACCATACAGCCCCTCGGAGTAGAAGGGCATGATGGTTTCATATCTTTTGGTTCAATGTATGGCCTTGCTTTTTAAACGAAACTCTGCTGGGTTGTCCTCTCTTTGTTTATGAATTGAATTCATTTCTTATTAAAAAAATACACGGATCAACATTATACCGGGAGGTGGGTTGATCGGATCAATCTGCTTTCAACCCTTTTAACCAGGTTGACCGGGTTATATATTTTTTTTAAAAAAAAATTCTCTTTAGAGGTATGCTTCCTTTGCTTTTTTATTTTTGAAAATTACATTAATGTCCCACGTAAATAAATTAATATTAAAAAGGTCCAAAAATGTTGTTAATAATAAATAAAAGAGTATTATTGATAAATGAATTTACTACCAATAGCAACCTTTGAGACCTTTCTGATATTAATTTTCTTGTGTGGGACCTTAATGCAATTTCTCTTGTTTTTTTTGTTTACTGTTTTTATTAATATTTAGTGATAAAAGGAAGAATTAGACGACGTTTTTTCCTTTTCTTTCTTTTTTTTACTGCAAACATGATTTGTTTTATGATTGATTCTTAGTGTCTTATAGTTGATGAATGAATTTTAATGATGTTTTTTAATTATGAATGATTATTAATTATAGTGATTAAATGATTTTAACTAATAAAGATAAATATTTTAAAATTAAATATTATTAAAAGTATTGTATTTTAATATTGTCAACTAAATATCATTATTTTAATATGGCCGGTTTGACTCTGGTTTGATCCCGATCTGACCCATTAACTCTTGATACACTGCCTCAACTGGTTTAATACCCTGTCCGATTTTTTGAACTTTGATTTGAATAGTTGGCTAGCATCAAATCTGGGAGGTGGTTGGATTCTATTTTGGTTAAGATATCTAAGTTTAATTTTCTTTAGGAAATTAAATAAGTTAATTATATGATGTATTTATTATTTTTTTGAATTAATTTACTTGACTTATAAATTAATATATAATTTAATGATACACATAGGTATTCTAGAACATATGTTGTAATTAAATAATTTATTTGTTTTTTAGATTCTTTTCAAAAAATTCAACCGGATTTTATATTAAGAATTGGATACTGTAGGAATTTGCTACTAAAGTGTTGGTGGTGTCATGTAACAGGGGTTTTGATTAGAGGTGATCCCAATTTAAAAATCTAATTTCTTAAATGAGAAAAAAAAATTAGAGAATTTGATATGGTTGAAGCTGACTAAAATATGAAGGATTAAAAATTATGTTTTCTCAGAATAATTTAATATTATTTGAATCACGGTACGTGCATAAAATATGAGGTTTAAATAGGAGGATGAAAAAAAGAATTGTTAGTTGAATGTTGGGAACTTTGAGACTTTCATGTTACAAATTTGTCATTTTCATTTGCATGTAATTTTATTAAGACAAGGAAAAATCAATAAATATTGCATCCTCTTTAGTGTTTAGGAAGGGAAAAAACAAATGACAATAAAAACTTATGATCTCTCTCTCTCTATATATAAAAATAGAAACAAATACATGTTGCACACTCTTATTTAGGAAGAATGTAAACTTGTAATGATTTAGGCCAATTCTGTGTATGAAGTTGTTAATGCCATACCTAAAGCTATAAATGAAAGAGTGATGAATTAAAACCAGATTCATTCAATGAACAGTCTAAATTTCTTTTCATTGTTTTTTTTTTTTTTGCTAGTAACAGATATCCTCATTTTAGAGGTATCCTATTCAAAGCAATGTAAAGCATTAAATATGGATACATTTTTTTAAAGGAATTTGAACTTTTTTTTATTGTTTAAGTGAATTTAAAATTCTTCTTTTGTCAAAGTTCATAAATTATTTCATGAAAAACGTTAAAATATTATTTTAACCGAAATGAGCAATTCAGATTAATCAGGATTACATTTTACTCAAAATAATAATAAATTGTTTCTTCAGAATTCATTTCCGGATCCACATGCAAAATAGCATTATACTAATAATTTTAATCATTATTATCAATATTATACTGTACTAATTATAACCGTCAGTTATATTTGACTTATTAGCAGGCTGGTAACAAACTCTTTGCTTTTGACTATAAAATACTAATGTTTTGAATTTCATAATTAATATATATACACCGAAAGAAAGGGAGTTCATGCATGCACCCTTTAAATTCCGACACAAATCCCCAGTAACCCGTTATGCTAATAAAGTTATTACTACTATTGGTTAATTTTTTTTCAGTAAACATAAGTATCATATCATATGTTCTTTCATCGAAGGTAATATTGTTTGAGGAACTCAACTAAAAGTGAAGACATCTTTTGCTTCATGTTATGTTGTGAGGGAAAGTCCTTAAATCCAACAAGTTTTACTTGCAAGAGTGAACTCTGGTATTTTGTTTCTTTCTCTTTATATTTCACCACAGTGAAATTCTTCAGCATATCAATCATCGAAACAGTAGAAATAGAAGCTATAGCATTTTTTTTAATTAAAAAAGCATACTTTGACCCCCCCAAAAAAAAGCCATATCTGAAACAATAAAAGAAAAGGTGGTGAATTTAAATCAGAGAATCCGGAGTGTTAATTATATATATTTTGGATGCAGATGGATTTAAAGCAAAGGCATTGAACAAGACCCAAAAAAACATTAAAAAAAAGTTCAGATGCATGCTAATAAAGTTAATGCAGGTAAACACATTTAAGACATCCCCCAATAAAATCAAAAGGAGATGCATTAATGGCATTAACCACACTAATTAATTACCATAAAATAGAAAATATACACACACAAAAATCAGATCCTCACATTTTCTATATTCAATCCATGTTCATATAAAGAGGAATGTATGTGTCTACAGTCAAAGACACACACACACACACAGAAACCACAAGATGCTACCCATAACTGAAAGTCAGATTCACCTCTTCCACAAAGTAGACCGCGAGGTGTTCTGTTGCTTGCTTCTGAAACTATCTCTCGAACCTTCTCAATGCCTTCTCATAATGTCCCTTTGGCTCTGGCTCGAAAATGTCGGATACCCTAACGTTGTCCCTCACCTCGTAGGTCTCTCTAACTCTCTCCTCAACGCCATGGCCAAAGAAGCTCAAGCTTGCCTCAAGAGTCTCGAAGACGATAGCCCTCGCATCCCTAAAGGTGGTGGCCTCCCTCTCACATCGACGCTCCTCGAAAAGGAGATATCTCTTCATCTCTTTCACCTCAAAAGGTTCACCGCCATCGCCGGAATCAAAAGCGTCCTGAACAACGTCTCCGTCAGGATCTTCTCTGACATATTACACAACGTTCTGAGCATTAATAGCAGCGGCAGGTCCGGCGGGTTCGGCCTGAACGGGTCGCTTCCTATTCCGGGTTTTCCGCACCCAGTGTTCGGCAACGTGACGGTGCCGCCGCTGAGCCAGGAGCTGCCGGCAGAGTTGTGGTGGTATGATGAGTTTGAGGACAACGTGTCATGGAGCAACAGGCCGTCGGACGATGTGAGGGACGAAGACAAGACGATGTTTCTGACGTTCTCGAGGGGTTTTCCAGTGTCGGAGGAGGAGGTGTTGCAGCTTTTTACGACCAACTTTGGGGAATCGAGCGTGCGGGTGATAAACATGGGAGAACCGGACGCTGGGAACGAGCAGCCTCTGTTTGCGACGTTGGTGCTGGATAGTGTGGCCACCTTGGACGAAATTCTGATGGGAAAACGTATCGCCAAGTTCAAGATTAACGGCAAACATATCTGGGCTCGCAAGTACGAGAATCGTGACTGATGAACAAGAACGAATCCATATATAACATTAATTAAAGCTAAAACAAAACCCAACGAAACTCTATATATAGATATATATATATATATATAAGGCCTTACAAAACAAGAAGGACAAGCGTGTATGTCACTTTCCTCGATATCGTGAAGCTCTTATGAAACGTATAAATAAGTGCAGTGGCTCTCAGAATATGGCTTTAGGGGAGGTTTTATCTGCTCAATGCATTTGCTGTGTGTTGATTTTTACTCCCTTAAATCTGCTCTATGTCTGTCATTGTACTACTCTCTGCCATATATATAATGGAACGAAAAAATTTATAATATATAGACACCTCTGTGTATAGACTGTACGTTGATGTAGAGCATCTTCGCACCGTTCTGGCCATACTCCACTTGCTGCACTGGGTTCTCAATTATGCACTTGCTCGTTATAATGAGTTAAAGTGCTGTATATAATTCGATCATTGTGCCGTTAACAACTGGTATTAAATAATTATTCATAGTTACTATAGCTACTAAAGATTATTGAATAGGGGTACGAGCAACTTAAATTTGCAGCTACTCAATGTTAATAAACATTCAGGATTTGAGGCCCCAAAAAACCAGAAATGTGAGGTTTCATCTGATATATGTTAATATGTTATCGCAGCAACAAAAATGAGTGAATGCGTTTGCCGGGAGTCGAACCCGGGTCTATTGCTTGGAAGGCAATTATCCTAACCGTTGGACTACAAACGCCTCATGGAAAGCTATGGCCTTTATTTTAATACTCATCTT
>QFDD01000210.1:0-58599 GCA_006871305.1 Vachellia collinsii | reverse complement strand
CGGAATTTCCGACTGAAGTTTTTTCCGTCGGAAATTCCGTCGGAACTATGGTGTTTTTTTGTAGTGAAAGGATCACCTTCCTTGCCGTTAGACCAAAAATCCTTCGAATAAGGAATTTGGGGGGAGAATATTCTTTGCCATGGCTGAAATGAAGCGGTAAACTAATTCGTAGTCTTCATCATTATTTTTTAGGGAGAATTAGATGAAAGAATAATATTTAGTGAAAATAACCATAAAAATCATATTTATTTAAAAGGATAAAACTTTAAAATATAAATTTAAAAATATGAAATTGTCCCTCTACAACTTCTTACCTTCCCTCATACTTTCTCTGCACATTATATTTTAAAAACAAATACGTTTTTTAAATTTCATATATTAAACAAAATTTTCCTCTATTTTTAAAACATGAATAGATATTTTAATTAAAAATAAAGTTATATAATTTTAATAAAATCGGAGATCCTTTATAGTTTATTATATATGTTGAAAAACGTTTGTATATTCTAGAAAAACAAGATAAAATTTACACTATTTTGGAAAAAAAATAAAAGTTTGTAAAATTTATTTTTCTTAAAGAAGGAATATATGTGATTTATTTAAAAAAAATCATGTAAATAATTAGAATTTTTATCATCCTTGTCAATAAATAATATTTTCCATAGGTCCTTCACTTTAATTTTCCCTATTTTTTATTCAGTTGTGGTGATTGTCTTACGTTTTTCATGACAGTTGGGCCTCATCATAATGTTGAGTTTATTTTTAAGTATAAATGTTCAATTTGTATATATATCATTTTGTCATGTTTTAATTAAAAAGGAAAAAGAAAGAATTTGGGGGTGAGAGTTGAAGAGAACACTGATGGACACACAGCCACATAATTCACACAAGTATATTCGAAATTGATAAAATATCCGTAAGTCAAGTCAATTTGTATCTATAAGGAAGATATGCATGTCCAAATTAAAGGGGTAAAAGCAAGGAACAAAAAAAAAAGGTATTTTAGTTCATTATATATATTATTTACAATTATTTCCGTTATCACTATTTGGCTTGTTCTTGATGGGACCACCAATTTCCACTATAAAACACTTCTTCACGTTACTAGAGAGGACTCAGACCGCTGCTCGTCTTGGCTTGAATTTGAGATCTTAAGCTTCAGGTGAGTTCATGATCGATCTCTATTGCTTTTCTTACTTTGTATATACTTAACTGTTTTCTCTATTATGCTATAACATAAATAGATATAGCTTCCTTATGTAGAATTGAAGAAATCACATGGAGAAGGCACCACAATGGATTCTATGGTTTATCGTCTTCATCCAACTTTCCATGCTTGCCAACGCAATGCAAAATGGAATGAAACTCACTACCAGCGAATCGCACCCTGGTACAGTGCCCAATGTTTCTATGTGTGTGTATGTATATATTTCTGTGTTGTACTAGAGTACTATTTAAACGTCATTCTTAACTTGAAACCAATCTCTTCCAGGTGTGAGCGTTAATGTTAAAGCCTTTTTAATAAGTGCGTATTACTAAAACAAATACTTTTTGCGGTCTTCTTTTTTGTTTTTGCCTTTTTACATCGATTTTGTGAGGGTCATCTATCCGAGGGACGTTCAAAGCATTTCTATCTAATGTCCTATATAACAGATGTGAGATCTGTTCGTACATCCGCTTTTATGGCAAACGGATGTGAGCAGGCACACTTCTCACATCCGTTTTTATGGCCTGACCTAGAAAGAAACCTTAAAAACAGACGTGCATTTCAATTGACTAGCAGATGTTACAACTCGTTCATGCAGCAGTGATGCTTCTTGAAATTCGAACTTGCATTCTTTTTTGTGAGGGTAAGACTGCTTCAATTACCATATCAATCAACGACTGCTAGCTGGTTCCCATATTTTATACTAACACACACACATGCATTTATATATCTTAACTAATAAACTTAGGGCTTTCCTTGGTCCATAACCTTATGTTTGATTGCTTCGATATCTAAAATCAACCATGTTTTGTTGCGCACGCTGCAGATTTTATAAGCATTGACTGTGGAGCAAGTAATGGGTACACTGACCCAGAAACTAAAATCTCATACCAGACAGATACTGGTTTCGTAGAAACAGGAAAAAATTTTATGCTAGCAACTGAAAATAGATTTGAAACAGATTATCCTCGTTTTGGAAGACAGCTGCAGACACTGAGAAGTTTCCCAGATGGGAAAAGAAACTGCTACAACCTGAAACCAAAACGAGGCAAAAACGAGAATTACCTCATCAGAGCTTTCTTCGCCTATGGAAATTATGATAATAAAAATCAAACTCCAACTTTTGACTTGTACCTCAATGTCGATTTTTGGAAAACTGTGCGTTTGGGTTATACTGATTATGTTTTTGGAGAGATTATCCATACTCCCACCACCGACACTATTCTCGTTTGCCTAGTCAACACTGACAGAGGAACACCTCTCATTTCTACACTGGAACTACGCCATCTTACCAAATTTATCTATCCAACTCCATCTCCTTCCCAATCACTATTAGTCATTCATGAGAGAATCGATGTTGGTTCCATTGATTTTAGTTCAGAACGGCATACAAGGTGACTCTTTTTATTCATTTGTTTCTAGTCTTTGCATATAAGTTTTCATCATCTACAGGCGTTTCATTGAATTATACTATCTCTTCTTTGGGTAATTAATACAAGAGATAGGTATCTAAGTTGCGCAAAATTAAGGAACTCGGTTAAATTGGTTATTTATAACAAATATGTGTTGGTCTTTTATAAAGTACCCTATTTTATCATGATTACTTTTATATAGAAACTCTATAATGTGTGCAATGAATAGGATTCTCTAGGGAAAACATCATAAATTTGGGAGATAAAATGGATTGAGATCTTATATTTACTTTTGAGTTTGGATTAACTTTTAAAAAATAGATTCATGAAGAAAAGTTATAAAAGTGATTGTAGAGAATATGAATTTATAAAATAGCTTCTGGAAAAACCATAAT
Source organism: Vachellia collinsii (assembly GCA_006871305.1). Taxonomy (NCBI): domain Eukaryota; kingdom Viridiplantae; phylum Streptophyta; class Magnoliopsida; order Fabales; family Fabaceae; genus Vachellia; species Vachellia collinsii. Next base: position 55,585 of record QFDD01000210.1, on the reverse strand, counting down.
TTTCGACCCCAAAATCATTATTTCCTTAACAAACAAATAGATTTTGAAGAAAAGAGATTTTGTATTGCTGATAACAAAACTATGGTTTTTTGTTGAAAAATTAATTGTAAGAAAAATAAATATTAGCCAATAAAGATTAATCCAATTGGTAAGAAATTGACTCACATGCAGCTCATAAAATTGTGAGTTGAAATCTCGCTGCCAATATGTGGAACTTGTTGGTGGACAATCTGTCATTACCTCTGTAAATGCTCTCTCTCTAAACATAAAGATATGACATGACCTTGGTTAGCTGTGAGGACCCAACTCACCTAATTTTTCTTTTTGAAAAGAAAGAGTGTTTGGATTGTTTTTCCCATAGCTATGATTTTCTCTCCCAAGCCAAGGTCTTGGAAATCATCCAAGCACACACTTGGGACCAAATCCAATCCCTAAATAACTCTTATATGAAAGGACATGAGAAATATAGCATATGTGAAAGCATTTATAAATTCATTTATCTAATACTTCAAGCACATATAGGTTTCAGGATGATATCTATGATCGTATGTGGCGAGTGGATGATGTTTTTAGTGATGAAGACGAAAGTTGGGAAAAGTTCAATAGCTCAGAACTTATTGATGTTGGAGGCATAAACGATTCTTATAAGTTACCCAGACACGTGCTTATGTCTGCCATCAAATCATTGAATCTCTTTGATGCTTTAACGCTTGACTATGACTCTGTCTGGACAGATCCATCTGAGAAGTCTTACAGATATTATGTCTACTTTCACTTTGTTGAAATTGAGAAGCTTCCCGCCGGACAAAAGAGAGTAATTGATATTTCTGTTAACGATGAAAATATCAACCCAAAGCCGATAACTCTTGAATACGTAAAGCCCGTGACAGTGGCTACTCTTACAGATCAAGATGGTCTTCTTTTCAGCATACGTGCAGCTCCAGAATCTGATGCTCCTCCAATCCTTAATGCCTTTGAAACTTATAAATTCATATCACCACTAACACCTCCAACTGACCGAGAAGATGGTTCGTTAACTTCTCTATATTCCTCAACCAACTATCTCATTCCTATTGTTTTATATGATCTCTATGTGTGTCACTACTATACATCAAACATTTTTCACGTTCGTATTTTGGCATTTTCATGTCCATTTTATGAGGGACGTTTGAAGTATTTCTAACTGGCGTCCGTTTTGAAAACCAACGTGTGAGAAGTAGGACTTCTCACATTCGATTTAACATAAAGTGGACGTGAGAAATCAAAACGGACGTGAGAAGAGATCTCATGTGCTGGCTATGACTTCTGAAACCTTATTTATTGTTGGTAACAACAGTCGATGCAATTCTGAGCATAAAAACCACATACGAAATCCACAAAGTAAGTTGGCAAGGTGACCCATGTGTTCCGGAGAAACTTGCATGGGAAGGACTCAACTGCAGAAATGGCATCAATAACAATAACGCAAGGATTATCTCACTGTAAGTATTTCACTTTGTTGAATTAAAGTGAACATTCGTTACTGAAGTATGAACCGGATGATTAGTTCCACTCATTATATTCCCAAATATTGGGATGTTTGTTTCTTAAATGTAAAATTAACTGACTTGGGTTATTCTGGTGTTAATTCAAATGTATCAATCGTTAATTTTACAGCGTTGAGATGTAATTTTAATAATGAATTTTTTTCTCTATTAGCATATAACATGATTAAGTTTCAAATAGTGCAAAAGTAGGTATGTTTGGTTTGAAAATGAAACAATCGTAGCACTACCTCTAAATTGGTCCACGTCAAAAGATTGGAGGGAGAAAAATGTTTACTGTTAAAAATTTTAATGGTAGTGTTAATTAAAGCTGCTCCATTTTCAATTGATTGTGTTTATACTTTTACATCTTTTAAAGTTGAATTGTGCTAGACACTCGTAGAGAAAAACTTTGTCGTTAAAGTTGCCTTTTAACACTTAAATTGAGCTATATACTTCACAAAACTTCACCATCTCCTGCGTTAGCTAGTACATATCTCTATTAATCATGAACATAAGCAGAAACTTGAGCGCCAGCAAGTTAAGAGGACAAATAGCTGCTTCATTTGCACAACTTACAGAGTTAAAGTCCTTGTAAGTATAAAATGATTTAATAATTAGGACAAAATCTTAAGTATAAGAATCTCTTCATGTAAAAATATTCCTCCGTTTTAGGGATTTATCAAGCAATGACTTGTCAGGACTGATACCAGAATTTCTTGCTAAATTGTCAGAGTTGACAATCCTGTAAGTTTTACCAAATATTACATGCATTAATATTATGTTTTTTTTTTTGCCTGGTATACCTAAATAACTTAAGGATCATATGATAAATTTGCAGTAACTTGAGTGGCAACAAGCTTACAGGTTCAGTTCCGAAGGCTCTCAAAGAAAAGTCAAATTTGGAAATGAGGTTTAACCATCTTCAATCTAGCTATCCAAGTTGCTCATCAGCTCTGACTACATTTTTTAAATTAAACTAAAATCATTTTGCAAATATCATATATTTTAATTTAGTGCGCTGGTTATCACTTATTGATTGGCTCTTGCTTTTCTTGAGGTATTATTGGAAAATAAGTAGAATTATTAGATAAAAATCAATAAAGTAACCGACCCATTTGACTTATCTCTTTCAGTTTGGAAGATAATCCTAATCTCTGTCTGAGGGATCCATGCAAAAAGCAGAAGTTCCTTGTTCCACTCATAGCAGCAGTTTCGGCTTTGATGGTTGTGATTTTGATTTCTCTAGGAATTTGGATATTCAAAATTAAAAAACTGAAAGGTACGAATAAAATACTAGTACTTGGTTGGATTATGATGATCTAAACTTTCACTTAATTTTCAATTTGGTACATGATTTTTTTGTCTCTCTTAATTAAATCATTTAATTTTATTCTGTTGATATTGTTAGCCTTTGTAACTTTATTTTGTTAGCACCAGTAGCTTAGTATATACAAGAGCTAACAATTCTAATAGAGAAAAGTTAAAGGGTTTATTTAAAAGAGAAAACAGAAACACACACACATATATCAAACTAAACATTGAGAAAATATAAGTGCCTAATATATCATTCACTTTCAAGGTATATAATCAAATAAGTCCTACATTTATAACAATCACAACTAGCATTTTTATTATCCCTATTAATATTTGCAGTTATTTCTACAAAGCAAGAAGCACCAGAACTAAGAAATCGTGTTTTTTCTTACTCCAATGTCCTCGAGATCACTAATAACTTACAAAACTTGATTGGAGAAGGTGGATTTGGAAAAGTTTATTTAGGGATCCTTAAGAATTGCACTCAAGTTGCAGTGAAGTTACTTTCTCATTCATCAATGCAAGGTCATAGAGAATTTCGATCAGAGGTGAAATCGAAATTTAATAGCCTTATTATTTTTTTTTGTTACCTTATTCTGTCGGACATTTAGTTATAAACATGATTTTTCCCCTATATTAGTTATACTAAATGGTAAAGTTAAATTGCAATTGCAGGTGGAACTTTTGATGATTACTCATCATAGACACTTGGTTTCTCTGATTGGGTATTGCGAAGAAAGTGACGTCAGGGCATTAATATATGAATATATGGCTAATGGGAACCTCCATCATTATTTATCAAGTCAGAAATTTTTGTTTCCTAGAGCTTGTTTATACATATCTCAATATTTAGCAATTCATAACAATCTAACCAATATATTGGTATTAAAATATTTATTATCAAATTTAGGGTCATTGGTCATTTTTTGCTTTAATTTGGAAGTATTCACAAAGTAGATGTGGATTTTTAAAAGTTTATTTTAGTTTAATATCGGTTTAAAAGAGTTAAAAGGAAATAACGTCACCCTTTTAAAAACTGTTAATGATCAATGTTAGTTTTTTTAATTTTAAAGATAACATTTCTCATTTTTTTTAATACTTTCTGGGTGATGTTAAGTTAAAAAAACATCCAAATCTCCATATTTTTTCCGTGAATGGTTCTAGAGTAAAAATAACACTTAATCTTAAAAATATATGACAAGTATAATAAATCATGTCATTTATGACGTCTATTAAAGGCATATGTAAAACAAATCTATTCATAATGATTCTACAGGTAACAAAGGAGGTGAATTGAAATGGAAAGATAGGCTTCAAATTGCATTGGATGCAGCGTATGGTAAGAAAAATTATATATATATATATATATATATTTATTGATGTACTGTAGGATTCTTTCAAGTTGTATAGAGAATCATATACGATATTTTAAGTAAATAGTATGCGATATTCTAGTTGAATATAAAACTAAATAAATTACATTCAGTAACATCTGGAATTCTAACTATAACACAAAAAAAAAAGCAAATCAGTGAAGGAATTTCTATCGTGGTTCAATTTAGCGATTGAATTGCGTCACTAATCAATTAGTGAATGGAATTGCAGGATTGGATTATCTGCACAATGGTTGTAAGCCTGCAATCATACATAGGGACCTCAAGGCCTCCAACATTTTGCTGGACAAGAACATGGAAGCTAAGATTGCTGACTTTGGACTGTCTAGAGCTTTTGCAAATGATATTGATAGTCATGTCTCTACTCATCCTGCTGGGACATTTGGTTACCTTGATCCTGAGTGAGTATTTTTATTTAAGGAATATATATATTATTTTCCATTAGGATCTTGGAGTTCTGTGAACCATATAGTCCAATGGGATAAGACTTATTATTGTTATTACTCATCAATTATGAAACACATCAAATTAGTTTAAGATTGCAAATGAGAAAATCAATCCGTTAATTACAGAGATAATATATTGTAAATGAATACTAATTTCAATTGTAAAAAATAATCTCATTTTCTTTAATAAATGAATTTTCAGTTTTTCTTTTATTTTTTATGGCATGAATTATATATAGAAGACGGTCAAAAACTGAAGTTTTATTTAGAAAGAACTAAAGTAATAGGGAAGAAAATTCTGTCATTGAAATTCGTTTTCGAATTTTTCTAATAACTCAAAACTTGGATGTATGACTGTACACCCAAAAATTAAAATGGAGACATAATTTTGAGATCTAACAACTAGTATTTTTTTTTTTGTCTCTTAACAGATTTCAAAAGTCTGGAAACCTTACAAAAGGAAGTGATGTTTACAGTTTTGGAATAATTTTGCTGCAACTAGTGACAGGAAAACCAGCAGCAAAAAGACGACCAGACAATTCCTCAAGTCTTTTGATTAACTGGGTTTCCCCAAAACTTGAAAGCAAGGATATCAAATCCATTGTTGATCCAAGGTTATTACAAGCACAATACAGTGTTGATTCTGCTTGGAAATTTCTCAAGATAGCCATGTCGTGCACCGCACCACAGGCAATTCATAGGCCTGATATAAGCCAACTGGTAGTTGACCTAAGGGAATGTTTGGCAATGGAGATAAGAATAATGGAAGGGACCAGTCACAACACCAATTCAAGCAGTTCCTTGGATATGAGTGCTAATGTTCAATTTGATTCAAGCTTTAGTGCTCCTTCTGCTAGATAGATATTTAATCTCTTCTAATCCGTTTCAGTAAAATATTTATTCTACACACACACACATATGCGTACTTGTATATCGGACAATATATATAGGTAATGGGTTTGGACATGGAAAATATATGTTTATAGTTTGTAAGATCTGATGGAAGTGTATGATGAGAGTTTTGCCCTTAATTACTTTAAGTTGAGAGCCATGTAATCAAGGGCATTTAATTTGTAATGATTTTATGAAAGTATAAATTTGAACATATATATTAAGAAGTTGGTACCTGTACGCAGTTTGAATTAGATGGTAATTTTGAGAAAGTTACTTGGGCAATGTAACATCATTAGTTTTATCCCATTAACATACCAAAGGAAAACATTTGGAATCACTTTAGTTAGCTATAACTTGTGAAAAATAAAGTTTGAAAATTTCTGTTTTTGAATTACTATCTATAACCCTCTAAAAATAACCTAAACTTTTAAAAGTCTTAATTAATTGTAGAAAAATCAGAATTGAGTAATTCTAAGTTCTATGAGAAGCTAACTGGATAAACTTAAGAGTAAAAATAAGTTCTAGATGGTTTTACTTTAAAATTATGCCCAGTTTCAATTTCAAAAGTTACTATTCAATTGGTCATTTTTCATTTTTCCATTATTTTTATTCAACTTTGGAAGGGCATATCTCTTAGCACGATTATCGAATTCAGGTGAATTAGCACTCATTTTAAAGGGAAAATGTAGATCTGTTTGGTGGTAAAATATCGCATCCTAACTCACTTAATTGCTTTAAAATAAATCAGTCAACTCTGTGTTCATTTTTTGTTGAATTTTAACCCCTTTAGGTTATAACTTGATCCAATTGACTTAAGGGGTGACTTTGATCATGCAATCTCAATTCCCTTGGAGCATTTTAACCTATTTTAACATGCTTGGAAATAAATCTACCATTACACATGCTATCAACTATATCCAAGACATAATACCCTTATGGGTATTTACAACTTTTAACAAATGCTCATCAAGCACTTACCAAACTTTCAAGCAATTATCTCCTTCTCCTTCTTCTCTTTTTGGATAAGGATAGCCCTAGGGCTTGTTACATTGATTGGGTAAGACTCCTGGGAATCTTAGTAGCATGAGTAACTATTATTCAATCACATAACTTGCATTAAAGCATGATGCATGCTCAACTTAATTAACCTTTAAAATGAAATGCTATGCATACCTTATATGTCACACAACATAGCATAGAGGCAAATCTTCATCGTATCAAAACTATATCATCCACACCATCCACACCATAGCATATTATCGAAATCATAGCAAAGCAATTAATCATGCAATAAATACAATGAAATGTAATTAAAACAATAATTGCTAAGCTACCTCTTCTCCTTGCTTTTTGTAATATCCCAAAATTTTGGCTAGAGTTTATAAGATATAATTGAGGCCTTGATAAGCTATTGAGAAAATAAAGATGCCTCAAAAATAAATTATGGGATCAAAAGTTATTTTGGGAAGTTATCCTATTTTTCAGGAAAGCTTAAGAAAAAAAGGAAGGAGATAAATTTTAGCCAAGAACTTTTGAGAAATTAATTTATGGGCTAGAGAGTCAAATTGAGAAAGAAAATCTCCATTTAATATGAAGGATTTACTTTGAGAAATTTTGGGATTTTATTATAATAAACAAAGGACCATCTTACAAATAGTGGATATTAGAAAGGTAAAATAGTTATTTCTCTCCCTCTCCACACATGCCACACATGTGGCAACCCCTAAATGTGTCGGCTTCTTCTTTCTTCACTCTTCTTCATTTGGAAGAGAGACCATAGAACACGAGAGAAGGGGGGGGGGGGAGAGACGGCGAGGTTTCACTGGAGGAAGGCATTGGAAAATACCTGCAACCTCAGATTCCGACTCAGGTAGGTCCCCTAAGCCCTTTTCCCTCTTTGGATTTCCGATTTTGGGAATGGGATTCCTGGGTCCGAGTAGGGTCCTTCGCTTGAGACCTATGAACTGCAATTTTATGGTTTAATAATGATGATAGTTGAGTATCTGAATTGTTTATTGGTTGCATGTCATCTTCTCCTCTAGAGTTTGATAAGCTGAAAAATAGAGCTTTAGTTTGAGTTATCGGTGACAGGAAGCAGAAAAATGAATTCTAATTCTGTGGAATGGCGAGTAAAACAGGCAATTGATTTTCTTTTCTATTTTAGATCGTCTGAGTTGTTGCATGTCCCTATGTCATCGCTGGGACTAATGTGCTGAAATAGGGGCTTTGCTTTCTTAAAAAGAGGCTTGGGTCCTTGGAGTTTTGAGGATGTAAGAGGCTAAAATAATAAAATAGCCTATGAATATATAAATGCAGAGTCTTTGGTTCGATATTTTGTGGTTATATGTAAAGGTTGCTGCTGAGTTTGGTAAATTGATAAGCCATAATCCTTCTTTATATTTATGTTTGTCATTGTGCATGTGTGAGGAAATTATTGGAATTGAACTTTTAAAGCTATAACAGTTTTAGAAATCAGTTATTTGCAGAGTTGAAGTGAAGGTCTTGTGAAGTTTAGAAGGATCAAAAAGGGTTATAAATGAGTTATGAAGTATGTATCAAATCTGCAAAGCCCTTTTGGTTTTAGATTAAATTTCTGGTTGTTATGAATAATGAGTAGTGTTAAAGTGTTTAGAGAAATTGTATGTGAAGAAGGATTTTGAGACAGAATTGTTGAGCTGAATCCTTAAAGCTGTAACAAAATTTTAGAACTTGGAAATTCAGATTTCTAATCAATAACCATGCCGATTCTAAAAGAAGGAAATAATCATGGTATTAACGTTAAGATAATATGATCTAATCAATGATCAGTCATTGATAGGACTTCTCAAGCATGCAAAACTGTAGTAAGAAAGCTGTCAAGTGGGATTGAAAGTTATTTTGAATCTAAACCCACTGTTTTCATAGTAAATAATAATCCTATGTGCATGAGTTTGTATATATATACATATATATATGTATGTATACACGCCTTTTACTAATCAAAGGGCTATGCCAAGAAGTGTATTTGTAGCACCTTTCATAACTTACTTCATTTTATATTAGAGACTGTTACGAACCACTTTAAAGCCTTCCACTACTTAGAATTAGCAAACTAAGTAAAATTTTAAAACTTTGTAAAAGTTACTGTTCATTATTCATTTGGTAAATTTCATATTTTTGTCCAATTTTGAAAATTCATAACTAATTCTAAAAGACTTAAAATTGAGTGGTTCAAATCTCTGAATGAAGTTTGTTTAGTTCCCTATAGGGAAAAAAATATCCATTTATCCAATTTCTTGACTAATTAATACAGAATAATTCGTGAAAAAACACTATTCATTTGGTCATTTTCTAATTTTCCCAATTTTTTTCTAACTTCGGACAATCATAACTTTCTACAAAAAATTATAAATTAAGCAAAATTAGACTCATTTTAAATATTGACATGTGAACTATTTTTCTGAAAAATTTGAAAGTAATCGGACTTCATTTACTATATTTCACTGTTACCTCAACTTAATGGTTTGGTAAGGGTGTTGGCCCCTCCTCACCATTTTAACTTTCCTAATTCTAAACTTGGCACACAAGCTTTCTCCAACACAATTACTTATCATTATTCATACTAGGAGTGTGGAGTTTTATCATACAATAATTCCAACACTTGGCATAAGTAACATGTGTAAACTTTAAACTCCATATTAATGCACATCATGGCACTTTGAAATAAAATCTCCCACCTTAGGTCTTCATCTCCTTGTTCTATCTTTGCTTGAGCCTTGACCTAGAAGATTAGGTTTTTGGGGGAGAATGAGATTCTTGAAATCTCAATAGCAAAAGTCACTAACACATACATCAATATACATGATTATCATTTATTTTCTAACTAACTATGTATCAACATATTATGATGCACTCTTAAAAAACTTTGCATATAGCCATGGCATGTCATAAAAAGAATTTCACATGTTCACATAGCATATAAATAGCATGCAAAATAGCACAATTAATAAATAACAGCAAATGACAATATTAATGTAAAAGTTAGTAACTTTGCTACCTTAAATCCTTAGCATTTCACTTGACTTTGGTAACTTGCTTCTTACTCTTTGGAAACTTCCCTTTGAAACTTAAACTCCTACACATATCATAGTACATTTGGCATCAATAATAAGCCATAAATTATGCATTATAACATTTAAAACCTTCCAAAACCTCTCTTGAACTTTAAGGGCCCTAATATTCTTAACTTTGCTAGAATTGTTTCTAATGCTTCCAAAATTGTTTTCTCACTTATACCCTACACAATTTTGCATTCTAAACTCATTAGAAGCATCAAAATCAACAAAAACTCATTCCTTCCTCAAAATCTCCAGCTGGCCGAAATTCAACAATAAAGAGGGAAAAAAAAGTGATTTTCAATTTCTACCTTCACATACATGCATAATCACATTCCTAAACAATTTTCCCATCATTAAACATCACAAAATCATTCCTTCCCTGCATGAACAGTGTCAGCCAGCAGAAATGAACAGTAACCTCATGCAAAAAAATCATATATTCATCCAAACAACACAAAACAACCATCACTAGGTTCCAAATCAAGCATAGGGTTGTTTTCTAACAACTATTTCCTCTAAATCCCTCTCTTTCTCACTTTCCTTCTTCAAATTCAAAACTGTACAGCAGCCCATACACACCATTTCAAGCCAAAATAAACCAATTAAATGGAAGAGGAGTGGTAGGAGATCAAGAATATGGAAGATTACATGGCAAAATCACAACTTTCCTTGAAGTTTGGATGGATTTTGCTCTCTTCTTGCTCCCTCCTCTTCTTGTTCATGTTCTTTTCCTCTCTTCTCTATTTTGGCCAACCTAAATGCCTTTGGATGGTGTTTTGATGTGTCTTGAAGCTTCATAAAAATCTGCACATGTATTGCTTGCTTGTGAGACCCGATTGGACTGATAAAGTAACTTTATACTGATATATTTTACTACTTATTTATGATATTTTGTCTCTCTTTTCCTCTTGAAACATGACCATGACAAGTGGCAATTTCATGATGCCACAACTTCCGTTAACAAAAACTTTATGTTCCATAAAGTTACTTTATGGTATCAGAAATGCTTTTCGGTAAACCCCTGATCACTTGACCGATTTAGGGTCATTAAAAATTCCATAAATTCATTGGAGACCTCCATGATTTTTCTTTGCTTATTCTACTTCCAGAATCATCTTTAATTAATTTTTAAAGAAAACCCTAATTTGGGGTTTTTCCGAGCCTTTTCCTTCCGATTGGGGAAATTGTTCTTGACTTTCTTTTGCAAACAATTTTATAAAATACTAGGATTTCTAAACTATTTTTTCTTGCTCTGAGATCAGATATATGAGGCTTCTATGTTTTTTAAATAATTATTTTTGACTAGTTCTTTATTAAACAACCAAAAATTAAATGATCTTTAAAATTCTCGCGAAGGTTATTTTAGTTATTTTAACTCAAATCAGGCCTCAATTACTGTTCAGAATTTTTCTCTATCTAATGGTGTCTTGAAGATTTTTCTGATATTTTGGTCAAATTTTGACCAAAATACCTTTGGACTTGCGCTTATTTACCAAAATGCCCTTGAATTCCATAAATGGCAATTTGATCCCTCGAATTTCAAAATTTCCACTTTAGTCCCATTTTTAAACGACCCTTGGGTCCTTTGAATTTCCAAATTGATATTTTAGTCCCTTACTTTTTCAAAATAACCATTCTTACTTTTCCTTTCCTTTCATTTTCCCTTAATCAGTCTTTAGCTACTTGTTTAGCTTTTCTATCCAATTATTGAAAACCTGAACTAATATATATATATGCGAATTGAAATTTCTGAAGTTAAGCTTGAAGAATAAAGCTTGATGTTTCTTCGTGATTTTAGAATCCAAACGCTTTGCTAGAGAGTGCAGTAGTGTTAGATCGTATAGGAGATACATAAAAGAAGGTTAAACAGTTCATAGATATATAACAGAAGATTGGGTATTAATTGGTTCTGTTTTATGCTCACCGAACCAAATTACACTCTCTTGCTAAGGTTAGCATTGAATCCAAGAAGCAAGTAAGGACAAAGGAAAGTTAAAACTACTTAATTATGAATAATACTAAGAACCTAAACTTGAGAGTAATATCTCAAAGCTTATATATTGATATTTTCAAGTTTGTGTTAAGGGTAATGTTCATTAGTTGTGATATTTCATGGCGTAATGAGCTACTGTCCAGTTTCTTTTTCTAAGGTTAAGAGCTGATTTAATTAGTGTACAATGCTTCTTGATGTTAAAAGGAAGCCTTTAATAGTCAAGGGATAATTTAAAGTGCTTAAATCAATGTATTGAGATGAAGAAATAGAGCATGGGGTTTCTGTGAGGTATTAGTGATTTACATGGTCTTAATGAGCTTAACAATTGACGTGTGATGTTTATTTAGGGCCATTAGATATTATGAAAGTGGGAATGGAAGCTTAATTAAAAAGCTCCTAATATGGAAGGAAAAGGAATTAGGAAATCAAGCAAGGGAGATAGTAAAGCTTAAGGGTAGCAACTTTACCCATTCTTGCATTTAAGCTATGTTTATATTTTTTTATGCTTAATTCCTAGTTTGCCATGAGTTGAATCATTATTTTATCTTGAATAACTCTTTGAATTGTTTCATGGCCATGATTGACAATTCTATATTTTATGTGCATGTTCTTGATTATATGTAAGCCTTGGCAATGTTATTTGTTAATGAGTTAAATGATGGAAGTATAACTTGATTGCTTGAATGGTAATTGGTTGCTACTGGGATTCTTTGAATCTCACCCATTAATAACTAACCAAGCTAGCTTACAAGCTTTTAAGAGAAAAGTGAATGCAAGAGTCAAAGGGTAAATAGATCGAAAGAGATAAGTTTGTATAGCATTATTTTGATACAAGTTATTAAATGTAAAGCAATTCTTATAAGTTGTGTAAATTCAATATGAGACTTTGGCATGTATATATATGATACATAGTGATGAATGATAAGTGATTGTATGCCTTAGTATGGCCTTGATTGAAAGTATGATTTACAGATGCATGATCATGACTGTTCAGATTGAGCAGTTTTCAGGGTACGACTAATGTTTGATTCGTTAAAGTAGAGTAAATGATCTCTATTATTCATGATAATTTTCATGAACAAAGTAGATACATGAGGCTTCTCGTCAAGTCCTAAATAAGGTTAATTGAAGCTCTATAGATTAAGTTATGAATTTTTGAAGTTGAGGTACAAAGTGTGTTAGTAAAACAAAGTGGGTTTAGTAAATCAATAAACCATATTAATCGGTATATTTTATGGAAAAGATCTTATTTTTCTCATGAAAAGGACTACAAGAGCTTTCAAAAGAATTTAAGAGCGCCCTCATACAATTTTTCTAGAACTAATTATGATTTTTTAAAGTTGGATTGAAAATATGAAAATACCAAATGAATAGTAACCCAATGGTCAAGATGCATATTTTTAATTTATGGTTATTAATTATTGATTCGCCTGAATCATAGCACTTTCGAATGTACAATAAATTGCGTAAATTAAGAGTGTTACACTTTTCTTGGTGTCTTGATTGTCAAACTCTTCCTTTATAATGTCTAATGGTCCTATATAACATTACATAAAGGTTACTAACTCATTTGGACCATTATAACATCACTTCTTCAAAATTATTCTTAACTCTCTCTCTTTAACCTTAACTTTGCACTTTTGCATCCATGAGTTTCAAAATTTATCTAACATGTTTCTCCTCTGTAACATGTAGACTCCATTTTTAAGCTCAAAAGAAACATCCTTCCCTTTTAATTACTCAAAACAGTCACATAGAAAAATTATTGCATAAAATTCCAATATTTGTTTCTAATACTTTCAAACTTGGTTTCTCACTTGTACCCTATACAATTTTTCATTTTAAACTCAATGGAAGTATCAAAATTATCAAAACACATTCCTTCTTCCATTTTCCCTGCAGGCCAAAACAGTATAGAAAAATTGCAACATGATTTTTCAAATTATCTTGCCTTATACATGCATAAAATCGTTCATAGACCACTTTTCAATCATTTAATAAAACAAAAGCATTTTTCCCTTACAAATCAATTTCGAGCAGCAGCCCATGAACAGTGATTTTAGGCCAAAAATTACAAACAAGCTCAAATCAACTTAAACCAAACATCAACATGTAGCAAATTAAACATAAAGTTGATTGGAACCACTTACCACTTCCAATTTTTGTTCTTTCTTGCTTTCTCACTTTAGCCCTTTTTCAAACCGTCTCTTCAATCACAGCACCATAGCAAAAACTATACCAATCAAAAGAGAGAATAGAGGTCCTAGACTAGTTCTAGGGAAGGAATCAAGCTTGAATCACCAACCTACCTTGGATTTTTGCTTGGAGTTTCTTCTCTTCTTACTCTTGAAGACCACGGCATGCTCCTTCTCTTGCTGTCTATTGTGCTGGTCGAAATATGGCTGGAAATAGGGCTGAAAGACTGTTTTTAAAAATATGTCCAAGTCACTTATTGAAGATAGGATCCAAGTATACTGACAGAGTAACTTTATTCTAATGTAATCTACCACTTTAAGTTAATATATCTTCTTATTTTTCTCTTTAAAATAAGAAAAGAACAAGTGACACAAGCATAAGCCCCACAATTTTCTTTATGAAAGCAAGATTACTTTATGGTTACTTTAACCAATAATTTTCTTCCGAAAATGCTTTTTGGGGATTTTCTTATTACTGGACCAATTTAGTATCAATAAAAATTCCTATAATTTCTTTGCTCATATTATCATTTTTCCTTCCTCAATTCCCATTCCGGAAGTGTTTTTAATTAATTTCCAAAGAAAACTCTTTTTCAAGGTTTTTCATGCCTTTTTCTTATTCAACAAAATAGTTCTGATTTTCCCTTGAAATCAATTTTATAAAGTACTAGAATTTTTGAGCTATTTTCCCTTTCTTCGAAATCATATATCCAAGATCTTTAGGTATTTTAAATAATTATATTTGACTAATTATTTTATTAAATAGGCAAATATTAAATAACCTTTAAAATTCCTGCAAAGGTTATTCTTGCATTTTAACTTAAACCAGGCCTCAATTACTTATCAATGAATTTTTCTCTATCTTTTGGTGCATTAAATTTTTTTTTGATATTTTGGTCAAACTTTGACCAAAATACCCTTTGACTTTCCTTAATTTACCGAAATGCTCTTGAATTTCCAAAATGACAATTTGATCCCACAAATTTCAAATTTACACATAGTTCCCCTTAAAAAATGTCACTTTGGTCATTTTTCTTTTCAAAATAACCATTTTGCCCTTACTTTATCTACACTTGGCAAAATGACATTTTTGCCCTTCCTTTCCTTGCTATGTCCATATTTACCCTTTCCTTGCTCTTTCTGCTTCTGCATACATTCTTCCTTCCATTTTCTTTTACTTTTAACTTTCCTTTGTTAAGCCAAATGCTACATAAATCCAAAGAATTATTTTACCTGACAGGAAACTTCGTAGAATCAGGCTTGGTAGCATTTATCATTTACGCTCATTCTTAAACTTTTAGGCCTAAAATTCAGGATATAACAGGCACCAAGTAAAGGCATTTTGGAAATTTTGCCCAAATATTAGGGAAATTGCCCAAGGCACAAAAATGTGCAGAATAATCCCCTAAAGTATATTTGAGGCAAAATTGAGGTTAAACAAGCAGAAATAACCTCAAATTGAATTTTTAGTAAGTAATGAATATTTGGCATATTAAGGGAATTTGAGCCAAACATAATTATTTAAAATATATAGAGGCCTAAGATAATTATGGTAAAAATAGGGGGAATAGCTTGAGGATTATGTGAATTTATAAAAAGGGTTTTAGGCGTAAGTTCAAAGTAGTTTGCCAATAAGAAAATGAAAAGTATTGGAAAGCTCAGAAAAAAGAAAACTCAAGGAAGTCCCGAAAAGGTATGTCCAAAAAGATTTTAAAGTGGAGAAAATTTAGAAAAGTACCTTATTAATTATGAGAATTTCCTGTGGTATTGCACTGGATAAGAGATTAGAGGATTTCCAAAAAGAATTCCCAAAGTGTTTTGCTTGGCCTCCAAGAAAAGGAAAATTAAAAGGAGAAAAAGTAATTAAATCGAGAGGCTTAGAGATAACTAAATGGCAATATTAGCAATCCGTATGAAAGAGAAAAAAGATGTGTATTTATGTGATAAAAGCTTTTGGTGAAAAGTTGTATTATCACATATCAGTGGAATTCGGAAGACTTTGCTTATGGAGCAAGCCTTGTAACTTGCCTTGCAAGTAAAGTAACTTGCAAAGCAAGCCACAAGATGAAAAGGCCTTTTTCAAAAAATAAAGCATTTAGCATAATTAACAATTATTAACAATTAACCTTGGTTATAAAAAAGAATTTGTCTATCACTTTCAAAAACTTTATCTCTCATCCATCAAATTAACACATTAGAATCCAGAACGCAACATCACCCACAAATCCACACATTGAATCCAAGGCGTCCACAAATCCACTGAATAAATCCATACACAAGACTAAAGGCACAATTAAAATAAGAGTTACAACCCAATCCACTAGTCTCCATTCTTCAACATTGTAACCCAAACACACGGGTTCAGATACAAACGGTTATCCTTTGAAAAATAAAATCAGAGTAAATCAAAATATGATAATCCTATAATGGCAATATATAAACAATACAATTCTCTAAAAAGATTTCAAATGCATACAAGGCTACAAACGCTTATACCTCTGCCTGCTTTCCTTGATTCCTATTTTGAAGAGAGGTTTCGCCTAAAAAAAATGTTAATACCACGGGGTGAGACATTAAGTCCCCATAACCAAAATTAATTTATAAAATATACAAGAAAGAAATGTAAGTCAGAGAAGCAGGTTTATCAATAGTCACATTAATAATTTCAATAATAAAATAATACATAATACTTTCAATAGTTGAACTCATCCCCACTCATTCATCCTGCTTCCCCTTATATCTTCTAGACGTGGCACAACCTATCAGTGCTAATATACCCGGCCAAATGTTAGCTAATCACTTCAAGAATACTGCTCCCTTCCATGTCACCACCGATATACCATAATAGGAAAGTGTCCGCCCAAAGCACTCAACTCAAATTCGAGCCAGGAATGAGAGAGTCGATGGGCACACAATTCAACCGCATTTATTCCACACAACCCAATATATCCTGTAACAAAATACAATATATTTAGTGTAATATATTTTTCTTTTATCAACATCTCACAACAAATAACATTATACGTAAGTCACAATCATCTCAACAGCAATATTATCACTCATAATCACATCTCATATATACAAGTTGGAAAACACACCGCTTCACTGAAAATTGGTAAATATTCAAACATATGCATGCTTTTTCAATAATACATATAAATAATATAAAAGAAAGTAAGGTTTCAAAAACACCTTACAGTCCATAAAATGCATATAAAATAAATTAATGCTGATTACATCAACTCCAAACTTAACCCTGAACACTTTAGAAGCCAAGAGTAGAATTCACAATTTTGAATCACACACACACCAATCTATGCAATAATATAGAAACAAATTTAATACTCAATTGACATAATTAACATACTTAACCAACTAAAAAGTTTTGGATTAATTACCCAAAATTACAATTTCGTACTCTACTCTCAATCAATTGTTCTCACTTCAATTTCATACTTTTCCCAACTCAAATAATTAATTTGAATCACGATTTAACATCAAATAGTGTTATTGTATAAAAACCCCAATTTGAAATTTAGATTTTTCACTTAAGATACCAATAGCACTCCCAATAACTCAAATAAGTTGTTTAATACAACTTTAATCTGGGAAATAATTCAGAAATAAAAATGATGGGTCTCGTACTTTAAAAATCATTATAAAATCATAAAACAACCAAATCAAAGTTCAAAATCAAAAGTTAAAATGATGGGTCTCGTACTAGCGATTATGAGAAGTTTTACTTACTAAAATAAGCTCTAAAGAATACAATTTGGTAACAATGGCGGGCTCACGGCGTAAAAGAGAAGAAGACGGAGTGCAGATGCACACGCCCATGGAAGATTGAAAAAAAAAAACTCTCTCGCCCTTTTAATAAGAATTAGATGAAATTAGCACATATGATCCAAAGGAAAAATTTACAGTATGAGACCCCGTGTGCTCATTCTTTTCTATTTCTTTTTTTCTTCTTCTTTCCTTCCTTTTATTTATCTTATTATTATTATTGTTATTGTTATTATTATTATTATTATCATACATTTCATTTATTCTATAATACCAAATTATTTGAGTGAATTATATTAATCAAGTAAATATAATTTAATTTTTAATTATAATAAAATAAATATTCTCTAATAATTATTTTAGAAATAAAATTTTAGGATATTACAACTCTCCCCACCTAAAAAGAATTTTGCCCTCAAAATTTAGTCAACCAATACCAACAAATTAGGAACAAGTACCACAAAACCATTACAATCAAAACAAGCCACAACAATTAAAACAATAAAAATAGTTAACACATTAATACAACAATGCTATGACACACCAAACATGGCAAAATTACAAGTCACCAACACAAATAAAATCACAACCTCACACAGGCACAAGCACAACACTACAAAAACACATATATTAACATTACCATAACACACATGCATACCTAAGGAAACAAGTTAGGAAAATCAAGCCGCAGGTGCTCTTCAATTTCCCAAGTAGCATCACCTAGAGACATACCCTTCCAAAAGACTTTCAGAAGACGTATTGATCTATTTTGCAACTGCTTATCCTTCACATCTAAGATTCTCACTAGCTTAGGCACATAAGTCAAATTCTCTCTCAAATCAACCTCTTTAGGCTCAATCACATGCGAAAGATCTAGATGGTATTTCTTGAGCTACGACACGTGGAACACATTGTGCACAC
Source organism: Vachellia collinsii (assembly GCA_006871305.1). Taxonomy (NCBI): domain Eukaryota; kingdom Viridiplantae; phylum Streptophyta; class Magnoliopsida; order Fabales; family Fabaceae; genus Vachellia; species Vachellia collinsii. The sequence goes on along the minus strand of QFDD01000210.1, from coordinate 37,022 downwards.
ATGCCAAGTGCGGTGGCAAGGAAATTCAATAGGCAACTAGTCCAATTCACTCTAAAATCTCGTATAGACCAATGAATCGAGGAGTTAACTTCTTGGCTTTAATCCAAAACTAGTTACCAGTGAAACTTTAAGGAACATGTTATCAACCACTTTAAACTCCAAAGGCCTACGCACTAGTAGAAAAATTGCTTTTTAAACCGCACAAAAAATGTCATTTAGACCGCATAAAAATGCGGTTTAGAAAGTAGGTATTTTTTAAACTGCATGTAGTCACTTTTTAGGCCGCATGTAAATCGTGCGATCTAAAAAGTATGTTTTTTTAAACCGCACGGATATACGTGGGGTCTAAAAAAGTCACTTTTTAAGCTGCACGTAGATCCATGCGGTCTAAAAAGTATACTTATTAGATCGAGAATTTTTTTTAAAAGAAATAAATATAAGTAGTTTTTTGGATTAGAAAATCCAAAAAAATGCCTTGCATATTTTTTTTTACCCTTAAATAAATTTTATAATATATTAAAATATAGAAGCAATCAATGTTAGAACAAAAAACATATCTTTCATTAAAAATTCATTAGACTAAACCATATAATCTACATTATACATAATCATCTCTGAAAATGATTTACACACTTCTTACATAAATGGAATCATATACCGGAATTCCCTTTGACCCATAACAACCACAAACTAAAACATCTCAAGGTTGCATCTATATAGCTCCTGTTGAGGGAAATGTGGCGCTGTCAGGGCATCATAGAAGACTTGCATGCCTGGATGAGCCTGCAAAAGATAATAGCCAAGATGCATCAAATTTATATATATAACATAAAAAAAACTCTAAAACTAAACCTATTGTAGTTCCTAGCAACACAACCCTTGTCAAACGGAAACTATTTCTATTCTGATACATAGCAACAGGGCTGAAATACAACATAAGGTATAGAAATATGTGAATTCCAGTATGATACAGATCTAGCAAACTTGATGAAATATTAATATCATAAACAAGAGTAACCCAAAAAATTAGTTATGGCAAAATAGATATCAACGTAAAGAAGCTTCTTGGAATTAGATGCCAGTTTTCTTGATTAAAAAAACGTTTGTTCAGTGATCAAAAGTATGTGGCATGTTTCCTATTCAATTTCAAAGTTTGTCCCAGATTAGCTTTTGTTATAATCGTGCAACAATAGCAAAAATTAATCAAGATATAATTTTCTTTGGCTCAACAAGGCCCTCCTTGGACCACCAAACCAATCACCAAAATTATTGTAAAATGAAAACCCCAAAAGTCACATTTCAACTACGAAGGAATAATATTACAGGAACATACATAGCATACTAAGAACCAATCATTGGAACAAATTTTTGAATAGCACAATTGTCAAGAAGTTGATGAAAAATGTAGCAATCCATAATGCAAATTGACAGATTCATAGAATGCTTCAATACCGGATGATTGTTGATCATAAATGTGAGAAGAGAAGAGAATAGAACAAAACCAAAAAGAAAAACACAATTCAAATTTGCACACAATTCATATCAAAAACAAGAAAAAGCACAACCGAGAGGGACCTACTAATGGCAATGGGTCAAAGCGAAAATAAAACGGGAATCCTCAAATACAAACAACAAGGTACAGAAAGAAAGATAAACACAAGTAGATCAAGAAGGAAGGAAGAAACCAGAAAAAAAAAGGAACACCTATCTCAGCAAAAAAAACCTCGAAGCTCTCTGAGAATGGCCTTCTCGAGACCATTCACATCCATTCAGTGCTCCACAAACACCGTTTCCTTCAACGGATCACACAACTTATCCCTTGACATTGTCTCCATCACTCTCTCTATTGAGAGTGACGATTCTGCGACAACAACTCTTTCCTTCGGCATGGTGGAGATGAAGGGGACGTTGGAAGTGAGGCTGGGATTGAGCACGACAGCGCAACGCAGATCTGGGCTCCTCAAGCTCATGATGGCGATGCGACTACAAGGAGCTTAGAGCTCGACGATGTACGAGAGGAAGAACGAACACCGGTGTGAGAAGGGAAGGAGCAGAGCTGGGATGCATAGCGCAAAAGGGGCTAAAAAACAGATCTAAGAAGAAATACAAGACAAACCAAATCAAAAAAACCAAATCTAAAAAAAATAGGAATAAACAGTTGATTATTTAGAGGAAGACAAGGGAGAGGCATGTGGATCTGCAGCCTCTAAGGCGATGATGGCATTGGAGAGGAGGAAGACAAAGAGGGGGCTGGAGAGGAGGATGTTGGGAAGGAGAGTTGGAACGGAGGAAGTCAATTAGGGAGCTCGAGAGGGGGATGTTGAAAAGGAAAGTGCGACTCAAATGTTTGAAGCAATAACATTTTCTTTCAGACCGCACCTCTTAAGGAACGTTTTCTAGACCCCACCTAAATGGTGCGGTCTAAAAATATGATCTTTTAGACCGCATGTTAAAAGAATGATTTTTTAGACCTCACCTCTAAGATGCGGTTTAAAAGACGTTTTTTTTAGACTGCATCTAATACATGGGGTTTAAATAATTAAAAATTTATACTCTTATTTACAAAAATGCCACTAGTCATATTTTTTAAGCCTTATCTTTTGAATGCAGTCTAAAAAAGACGGTTTAAATAAGTATTTTTCTACTAGTGACACCATCTATAAGCATAGCTCTTCTATTTGCTTTGTGCGGTCAACAACTTCTGACGAATCATCTCAATCTTCTCCTTAATTTCATCCACCAAATCTGATCCTATTACAGTTCTTTCACTCAATTCAGTCCAACAAAGAGGTGATTTACATCTTCTACCACACAATGCTTCAAAAGGAGCCATTTGAATGCTTGAATGGTAGCTGTTATTGTAGGCAAACTCCGCCAAAGGTAGGTGACATGATGCGATCCAACAGGACTCATCAAATTCAAATAAGCCTTTTAAAATTCTAAGTGAACCAATTGCAAGAACAAGAGACAGAAGAATGAAGGAAGCATTGAATGGGCTTGTGCATGAGGTTTCAATAAAGCAAATGGTATTTGTAGCAATAAATGAGAAAGAAGACTTCAAGGACGTCATTAATTTGATTTGGTCTGAAAATGGACCTGTAGATCATATTTTAGGCTTGGAGGCTTCAAATTAAAGGGCTTAGACCATGTGCTATACACAGAAGGACTCATTTGGGCCTAAATTGCTTATTATCTTTTATTTACTACTTTTATGCGAAATTTGTAATTTGAATTAGACAGGATTGGATAGAAGATATTCTTTTGAATATCCTTATCCCTAGATTTTAGGATAAATATCAGTTTTAGATTTGAATTTTATCTTTTTAGATTTTAGATTGAATTTTATCTTTTTTTAGGATAGGATTTCAGAATGTAATCTCTATAAATACATTGTAATCCTCATTCTCGAAATAAGACTATCAGATCAGATTATGTTTTGAATTGAGTTTGCAAGATTGAAACTTTAAACTTGAGAGTGGATTCTCTCTAGGGTTTTTAATTGAACTAACAGACTTATCAAGGCTTAATCATCCTTGTGGCGTCTTCCAACACTTAGGGTCCTTGTTCTTTTGTGTTCAAGGGTTCAAGTGGATCATCAACCTTTGTTTAGCGTTCTTGGGGTGTGTATATTTCAGATTGGTTATGGGTTCTTGGGATCTTTCCCTTTGGGTTCGCACCACTATCCCAACTACTTGGTAGCTCAATAGCATAAGCCCTTAACATATCCTCGAGTGTTTGAATAGTCCTTTCGGTTTGACCATCAGTTTGAGGATGATGAGCCGTACTGTACCTCAGCCTAGTCCCTATAGCCTTATGTAATGCCTTCCAAAAGATTGATGTGAACATTGGATCACGGTCTGATACAATATCCGTAGGCACGCCATGTAACCAAACAATCTAATCCACATACAATTTAGCTAATTTCTCCAAACTATAACCAATGTGGATAGGAAGGAAATGTGTTGATTTTGTTAGTCTGTCAACAATCACCCATATGGCATTATGATGATGAACAGTATTTGGCAAACCTACAATAAAACCCATGGAAATGCTATCCCACTTCCATTGTGAAATCTCCAAAGGTTGAAGCGGTCCTGGAGGCTTTTGATGCTTGATCTTCACCTTTTGACAAGTCAAGCACTTTAGTACAAAATTTGTCACATCATGCTTCATGTTAGGCCACCAAAACCCTTGCTTTAGATCTCGATATAGCTTAATGATTCCCGGATGAATGGTGTACTTGGTCCGATAAGCCTCTTCAAGAATAAACTTCTTGATTTCCTCGTTATCTGGAATACAAATCCTCTTCTTGTATCTTAACATACCCTTCTCTCCAATATCATAATTTAGTATTCTACCATTCTCCAACTCTTCTCTAATTTTTAGCAATCGATCATCTTTCATTTGGGCTATTCTCAAATCACTATAAAAGTCATACTTCCCAAGTACTATACTCATAACCATATCTGATTTTTGCTCAAGATACACTTCTGATAACCCTTCTAAGAGTTTATGCTCAACCATACACGTATAGAACATATGTGCTGACTTCCTGCTTAAAGCATCTGCAACTACATTCACCTTCTCTGGATGATATTTAATCTCAAAATCATAATCTTTCAAAAACTCTATCCATCTTCATTATTTGTTGTTCAGCTCTTTCTGATGCACAAGATAGTTCAAGCTTTTATGGTCATTGAATATCTCAAATTGAGATCCATACAAGTAATGCCTCCATATATTCAAGGCAAAAACCACAGTTGCAAGCTCTAAATCATGCATCGGGTAGTTGTCTTCATGAGGTATTAATTGTCGATATGCATAAGTTATGACTCTACCATCTTGCATGAGCACACATCCCAAGCCTTTCAATGAAGCATCTGTATACATTGTATAAGGTCTATGCGGGTTAGGTATGATGAGAATAGGGGTCGTGGTCAACCGAGTCATTAGCTCCTAAAAAGCTATCTAACATTTCTCATTCCAAATAAACAGTTACTCTTTCTTTGTTAATCTAGTTAATGGTGCAGCAATTTGAGAGAATCCCTCTATAAAATGACGATAATAATAAGCTAACCCTACAAAGCTACGTATCTCTGTCATAAACTTAAGTGTTTCCCAATTCAACACAGTGTCAACATTAAAGGGGTATACTGTGACTCCATCTGCTGAGACCACATGACCCAAAAACTTCACCTCCTTAAGCCAAAATTCACATTTACTCAGTTTCACATACAACTAATGCGCTCTTAGAATTATTAGTACTATTTGAAGATGCTCCCGATGTTCCTGTTCACTCTTTGAATAAATCAAGATGTTATCAATAAAGACCACTACAAATTAATCCAAATAAGGTCAGAAGATTCTATTCATGTAATCCATAAACACTGATGGCGCATTAGTTAATCCAAAAGGCATGACAAGGAACTCATAATGGCCATATCGAGTATGGATAGCAGTCTTCGGAATATCCTCTACCTTACTCTCAACTAATGATAACCTGACCTCAAATCAATTTTAGAAAATACCGATAAACCCCCAAGTTGATCTAACAAGTCATATATCCTCGATAGGGGATACTTGTTCTTGATAGTGACTTTATTTAGTTGCTAGTAATCAATACAAATCATTAAGTTTCCATCCTTTTAATCACAAATAGAACTGGTGAACCCCATGGGGATACACTTGGTCTGATGAAACCCTACTCTAACAAATCCTCAATCTGCTTCTTCAATTTAGCCAACTCTAAAGGTGACATTCGGTAAGGAGCCTTAGAGATTGGCTCTGTCCCAGGGGCTAAATCAATCACGAACTCAATCTCTCGCTTTGGAGGTAACCCTGTCAACTCTTTAGGGAACACATCAGGAATCTCTTTAACTACATCAATTTGCTTGATGCTTCCTTCTGATTCCACCTGAATCGAGAAGAACACCACAAATGCCTCAGCCTTTCCTAACACTCCTCTCTACCTGAGCTGTTGATAACATTATAGGAAATCCTCAACTAGCAAGCAAGCATTAAATTGGGCAACACCCTTCTTTCATTGCAAGGATACATTATTAGCCGTTAACCAATCCATACCTATGATCACATCTATGCCCCTCATAGGTAAACAAATCAAATCAATTGTCATTTCTCAACCCTCACATACAAACATCAATTTCTTACACATCATAGCAGTTTTCACACGCGCTCTAGCAGGAGTAGACACATACAATCAAATGCTAAATCACTCACAATAAGCTTCAATCTTTTTGCACAATCATATAATATGAAAGAATGAGTAGTGCCAGAATCATATAAAACATATAAAGGATGACCTTAAAGAAAGATGTTACCTCGAATGAGATTAGGGATAGCATTAGCCTTCTCAGTTGTTAATGCAAACACTCGCCTGGTGTCAATGGTCTAGATGCCTGACCCTCTTTCCTTTCTTTCAAGCAATACTTGGCAATATGGCCCTTTTCCCCGCTGGAAAAACAAGTCTAACAATCACCCATATGCATTCTCCCACAATGAACACAAGGAGGGCACTGGGTCACACTAGGGGCTAATGCTGCTGATCCATGATGGGAACCCTGACTCACTCTAGTGTGGCTCAGATGGCTCTGACTCATAGGAGGATGACTCCTCTGCTAGAAAGTCCCTTGATGGAAATTTCTCCTATTCTTAGATCCACTAGAATTCGAAGGATGACTCCTCTTATTAATTCCTCCAAATACTCCCACCTGACTACTAAATTGACCATGTGAATCTCTTCTCATTGATCTCACTACATCTTTATGCCTTCTACATACTTCTCAAATTTTTGCTATCAACTTTTCAAAAGTACTGACATCATAGATACCCATTCTTATCTTGACATCATCATTGCATTTCTCTGGCATTTGTCTAGCCAACCAATTATTGTGGGCCTTCTCTATTTTGTCCAATTGGGACACATATTTGGCCAACTCCATAAAGTGAGCTATCTATACATTCTTATCCATCTCCCCTAGCCTTAAAATGAAGAACTCATCTTTCTTTTGGTGTCACGCCTCAATAGCAAAATAGTAATCCAAGAAATCATCTTAAATTTATTCAACTCAAGCTAAGCCCATCCACAGGCTTTACAGTGTTCCACCAATCTAAGGCACCACCCTTTAACAAAGTTTTTGCAACAAGCACCCTTTGAAATTCATCACACTCAATCGAGTTAAGCAACATTTCCAACCTATCAATCCAACCCTAAACTTCTATAGGCAATCCTCCTAAGAAGGTCTTAAGATGGAAACAGTTCACATGCTTCCATACTTTAAACATGTCTAGAGCATAACCACGCTTTGCCAACTCATCCGAATCAGAGGCCGATAGATGTGGAACATGCTTCTCAAAATGACCACTAATTTCTTTCTCTGTTTCAGCATTGATCTCTTAGGTCTCATTTCTATTCTGCTGCCTAGCCTCTTCATTGGCTTTACCCTCCTCGAGTCTTCTCAATTGCTCCTTCATAGTAAGGATCAATCCATAAACATGACGTAACATTTCAGCCTCAGTCAAATTCTGTAGGGGTCCATTAGGTCTCTCTTGGCCACCATCACCAATTTTTGTTCACCTGGTATTCACCATCTCTCTTCCCACCTAAGGACAAAACCCCACCAAGAAGGGAGAGCATTTAGGGAAAGAGGAAAAAAAATAGGTAAAACACAATAATAAAAGGAAACAGGTGTGTATAGATTATATATTTCCATACTCTAAATGCAATGCACCACAGTGCCAGGAAAATGCTCTGATACCAAGTTGAAAAGACCCTTTTCACAAAACAAAGCATTTAGCATAATTAATAATTATTAAACAATTAACCTTGGTTATAAAAAAGAATTGTTCTATCACTTCCAAAAACTTTATCTCTCATCCATCAAATTAACACATAAAGATCCAGGATGCAACATCACCCATAAATTCACACATTGAATCTAATGCACAAAACTGCCCACAAATCCACTGAATAAATCCATACATAAGACTAAGGACACAATCAAAATAAGGGTTACAACCCAGCCCAGTGTCTCCATTCTTCCACATTGTAACCCAAAGACACGAGTTCAGATACAAACAGTTATCCTTTGAAAAATAAAATCAGAGTAAATCAAAATATGATGATCCTATAATGGCAATATATAATACGATCCTCCAAAAAGATTTCAGAGGCATACAAGGATACAAATGCTTATGTCTCTGCCTGCTTTCCTTGATTCCTATTTGGAAAAGACGTCTCGCCTAAAAAAAATGTTAATACCACAGGGTGAGACATTAAGTCCCCATAACCAAAATTAATTTATAAAATATACAAGAAAGGAATGTAAGTAAGAGAAGCAGGTTTATCAATAGTCACATTAATAATTGCAATAATAAAATAATACATAATACTTTCAATAATTGAACTCATCCCCACTCATTCATCTTGCTCCCCCTTTTATCTTCTTGACGTGGTACAACCTATCAGTGCTAATATACCCGGCCAAAGTTAGCTAATCACTTCAAAAACACTGCTCCCTTCCATGTCACCACCGATATACCGTAACAGGAAGGTGTCTGTCCAAAACACTCAACTCAATTCCGAGCCAAGAATGAGATAGCCGATGGGCACACAATTCAACCGCATCTCTTCCACACAACCCAATATATCCTCGTAACACAATACAATATATTTTTCTTTTATCAACATCTCATAAAAAATAACATTATACATAAGTCACAATCATCTCAACAGCAATATTATCACTCATAATCACATCTCATATATACAAGTTGGAAGACACACTGCTTCACTGGAAATTGGTAAATATTCAAACATATGCATGCTTTTTCAAAAACATATATAAATAATATAAAAGAAAGTAAGGTTTCAAAAACATATTACAATCCATAAAGTGCATATAAAATAAATTAATCTTGGTTACCTCAACTCCAAGTTTAAATCTGAACACTTTAGAAGCCAAGAGTACAATTCACAATTTCGAATCACACACACCAATATACGCAATAATATGGAAACAATATAATTCATAATTTACATAATTAACATACTTAACCAACTTAAAAGTTTTGGATTAATTACCCAAAATTACAATTTTGTACTCTACTCTCAATCAATTGTTCTCACTTCAATTTAACACTTTCCCAACTCAAATAAGTCATTTGAATCATGATTTAACATCAAATAGAGTTATTGTATAAAAACCCCAATTTGAAATTTAGATTTTCCACATAAGATACCAATAGCACTCCCAATAAGTCCAAATAAGTTGTTTAATACAACTTTAATCTGGAAAATAATTCAGAAATAAAAATGATGAGTCTGGTACTAAAAAAATCATTATAAAATCATAAAACGACCAAATCAAAAATCCAAATTGATTAAAACTATATATTAATATCCTTTTACATTTTTATGATCTTATATTTTCAAAAGTCAAAACTTCTCAAAATTCTAACTCTAAAATTTCTTTCTATTCAAAACAAAATCACCATCATTTGAAAGGGAAAAATGCATAGAACAATTTTTATAAAGGAAGTTTAACGATTATGAGAAGTTTTACTTACTAAAATAAGCTCTAAAGAATAAAATTTGGTAACAATGGCAGGCTCACGGTAGAAAAGAGAAGGAGACAGAGTGCAGACGCACACGCCCAAGGAAGATTGAAGAAAAAAGGCTCTCACCCTTTTAATAAGAATTAGATGAATTTACCATATATGACCCAAAGGAAAAATTTACTGTATGAGACTCCATGTGCTCATTCTTTTCTATTTCTTTTTTTTTCTTCTTTCCTTCCTTTTATTTATCTTATTATTATTTTCATACATTTCATTTATTCTATAATACCAAATTATATTTGAGTGAATTATATTAATCAAATAAATATAAGTTAATTTTTAATTATAATAAAATAAATATTCTCTAATAATTATTTTAGAAATAAAATTTTTGGATGTTACACAAGATTTCCCTTGCAAGCAAAGGAGCTTGCAAGATAAGCCAAAGCTTGCCTATAAATAGAGAGGGCATGGCCAAGAAGAAGCATACATGGCCAAAGGAAGAAGAAGAGAAAAGAGAAGGAAGAGAGGAGAGGAGAGAAAGAAAAGAAAAGAAAGAAAGAGAAAGAACGGAGGGCGTACGGAGAAAAGGGGAAGGAAGAGGAAAGAGAGGTCGACCAGGCTCTATGGCATAGGAGATACTAGGGGGAGCCTACGAAACTCAAAAGTTCAGAACAGAGCAAAGCCAGATTAAGCAAAGGATACCAAGTAGCAAAGTTACTAATTTTTTACATTTATATTGTCATTGGTTGTTGTTTAATTATTGTGCTACTTTGTATACTATTTGTGTGCTATGTAAACATGTGAAATTGTGTTTACAACTTGTCATGACTATATGCAAAGTGTTTTCAAAGTACACTATAATATGTTCCTACATAGCTAGATAGTAATAAATGATAATCATACATATTAATGTATGTGTTAGGACTCTTGCTATTGAGATTTCAAGAATCTTATTCTCCCCCAAAAACACAACCTTATAGGTCAAAGCTCAAGCAAATTCAAGCAGGGAGATGAAGACTTATGGTGCGAGATATAACTCCAAAATGCCATAAAATGCATGAATGAGAAGGTTTAAGTTGTAAATGTTATGTTGAATGTGGAATTATTGTACGACAAATCTCTACATTCCTAGTATGGATAATGACAAGTAGATATGTAAGAAATGCTGATTAGCTATGTTGATTGAAAGCATATATGCAAAGTTAAAAATTTGGAAAAGTTAAAGATAGAAAGAGTTAAACACCCTTACCAAAACCCTAACTTGAGGGTATACGAAAAAAAAGTAAATGAAGTCTAGTTGATCTAAAATTTTCCAATAATCTAGTTCCTATGTCAAGCTTCAACATGACACTAAGTTTACTAGATTTGGAATTTTGTACGAAAGGTAATAGTCTTCCAAAGTTGAGACAAAAAACTAAAAAAATGAAAATTTACCATATGAACAATAAAATTTCACGCAATAAACTATATCAATTGGACAAGGAATTGGAAAAATTGATACTTTTTCCTTGTAGAGAATTCAATAAGTGTCATTTAGAGACTTAAACCACATGATTTCAGTATTTCTAGAATTAATTATGAATTTTTAAAATTAGCCAAAATTTCAAAATTTACCAAGTGAATAGTGACTAGTGAACAGTAACTCTTCCCAAAATTTTCCAATTCACTTGTTTAGCCATTTCAATGCTTGTAAAAATAATTCTATGGTTCATTATTGGTCTCTAATGGAGAAAAAGAAGTAAAAAATGAGGTGGTACACCTTATATTTGAATACCTACATGTCACCAAACCAAAGTGAACTTAAATCCTACAAGGGTATAAAAAGTCTATATTCTTACATCATGTTTAGCATGCATGAAAGGAATTTGAATTGAAGGAGAAGGAGAGAGAAATTTCTTTCTTTATATGATTGATACTTCCTTCAAATAAGGGAAGTAGTAATCTTCCTTCGTTTGACTCAAGTAAAAGAACCACAAAATAATGGATCATGAGTTTGGCTCAAAAAAAAATTCTTATGAGTTATCAACTTTAAAATAATCGATCATGTTTGTTTAAATATATTATAAATTATAGTATTATACAAATACTACTAAAGTCTAATTAACAATGCTGCTTTATTTTACCAGTGTGGGCAACAATCCAAGATTTGTCCCTCAAGTTTGTGATTCCACTTGTTGCTTCACTTTCAACTTTGGCCATTGTCACTATTCTTATTGTACCTTTGGTGATATGGAGATTTAAAAAGAAAATAGGTATTGTGTATGATTTTATATCAAGGTTCAAAAAACTGAATCGGGCACTAATTGGGCGAGGTTGAAGTTCAAGGGTTAATGGGATAGATCAAGGTTAAGCCGGGGTCAAACCGGTTGTATTGAAATAATATAAACTAATTCATAATAATATAATTTAATAAATTATATTTTATTATAAAAATTAATTGATTAAATCTTGAATAATATCTTATTTTATGCATATTTAAATTTTAAGAATCCAATTGAATATTAATAATGGAAAATAATTGACTAAATTGAATTTATTTTATTTTATTTCCTCTTGAGTAAAATAAATTTGTGTAAATAGGAATTGGGGAATTAAATGGTATTTTTATTTTTAAAAAAATTAAAAAGGGTTCAAATCCATCATGAGACACAAACAAAACCCTAACCACTTGCTCCCCTCCATCATCTCTCTTTCTCTTCTTATTATCATCAATTAAATGAATTGTTTTATGGTTGAATTTATGCAACTAATAAACATGGTATTAAAGCCTTAAAGGTTAGTTTTGCCATTTGGCCAATTTTATTATTAGGTTAAACACTTAGCATTGAAGAAGTAAGGAGTCAAGCCACCGTGTGTGTAGCAAGCTGTTTCTCAAGGTCATCTTCTTCTTCTTCTTCCGTGCATGTAGCAAGCTACAGTGAGATCAAGGGGAGGCGGATTCACTAGAGGTAGTCATAGGAAAAAAAAGGGACTCCATCTCAAACTTAATCGTAGGTGGTTTCACGAAAATCATCCAAAGATTCATGTCTTTCCATTCATTCTTCTCTTTTTCAACCTCTTTGTAATCTATAATAATCTGTAGTTAGCAAAATTGTCCTTAGTCACATATTTCCTTTCTTTCACCTATCACGGTTTATGCTTCTCTTCTCCTTCTTCTCAAGCCATCTTTGTCAATTTTTGTCTGACTATTTTTCATCTATAAAGTTTGAACCGTGTAACCCATTGAATCCAAGTTGCTCCTAGCTGACAACGGGTTAAAGTGGATCATTCAAGGGATGAACCAAACCAAACATAGGGCTGGTTCAACGATTCTCGATTTGAACTGACTAGTCCAGTCCGGTTTTCTGAACCATGTTTTATAATGTATGCTATCACTTGTTGATGTGTGTGTGTGTTGGTCCATTTATGAAGTTCCAAGATATTTGACTTAACACAGTGCAGTTTTGTCCACCGAACTTCGAAAGAAGAAGAATGTTCTAAAAGCAAAGAATTGAAATTTTTCTTACTCAAAGAGGTTCTCCACATCACAAAAAACTTTGAAACAATGATCGGAGAAGGAGGGTTAGGCAAAATTTACTTTGGCACTTCAGAAGATGATACACGGGTTATTGCGAAGTGACTTTCCCTATCTTCAAGACAAGGGTATAAGGAATTTCAATCATATGTTAGAAATCAAAGTTAGTCAAGTTTTGGTTTTCAAAAAAAAAATTAGTCACTCAATAGTGAATATATATACTAATCGATGCTTAATATAAGTCAATGTTATTAGATATTAGGAAACCTAAATAAATCATTTTAAAGTATTTATGTATACTTATCATTATTTTATATATCAATTTATAATAGTATCTATGTGTACATGTTTTGGATTGTTATTCAATGATGATGAAGCTAACTTGTAGGCTCAACTCTTAATAGTCTTTCATCATAGGAACTTGGTCTCAATTGTTGGGTTTTGCGAAGAAAATGATGTGAAAACATTGATTTATGAACATATAGACCTTGGAGACATCAGCGGATTATTGTCATATTTGTCTTATATATCTAGTCCTATCACAGAAAAAATTTTATTTTGTTTTATTTATAAGTCATATTATTAAATTTTTCATGTGAATATACAATTTTACCCTTCATTTATTATGTGTTGATTTAGTTCTCATGTGGTATAGTGAATATTAAATGGGGATAAAGTTAAAAAATGTTAAATTTTAAAGCAGATAGTTAATAGAGTTTAAAGTATTTCTTAAGTTGTGTTAAGCATTTTGGAAATGACTTATAAACATGATCAGAGGAAAATGTGCTTAACCTTCTCGATATCCTATGGTTGTTGGTGCACAGTTTCAAAACAGAATTCATTAATAGTAATAACAAAATCATCATGTAAATATCTTGGCTTGTGAGACGCATTTCTTGATCACCAAATTGATTTATGCGGAGAAAAACCAAAATGTTTTAAAGTGGAGCAAGAGACTTCAAGTTGCTATTGATGCAGCAAAAGGTTTGAGAATCTACGATCATTTTTCATCTCTCCTTAACAATCACATTACATTTTACCTTAATTACCTTAGACATAATCTAATTAATGATGTTGCAAGATTGAAATATCTTTATCATGGTCCTAAGACGACTCCTATAATCCATAGAGACTTGAAGCCATCCAATATTTTATTAAATAAATCCAAGGTAGCCAAAATTGCTGACTTTGAATTTTCTAGAGCATTCATGAATGAAATAGATTATCATATATTAACTCAACCAGCTGGTATACCTGGTTTTATTGATCATGAGTAAGTCATTATTGGATTTGAATACTACTCCATCTGTTCCTTTTTATAATTAACATTTAATCAAATCGCGTCAATAAAAAATTTGGTTAATATAAAAAAATATGTAAAAAAAAATTTAACTTATGTCTAAAAAAACCCTTATTTATAGGGAGAGAGATAAAAAGGAAATCACTATCTGGGGACATGATAATGAATGCATTGAGTTTTCTTTTTCTGTCTTTGCCAAATAAAAATCTTACTAAGACACGAGACAAATGGCATGTGAGCGATTGGAGGGTGAGGTAACAGAGGACGGTGATGATAGGGAGAGAAATAAGAAACCGCGGCAACTCACGGCAGAGGAAGGAGAGACGAAGTAGACGACAATGGAAAGGGAGGTATTGTCTCGTATAAGGACAAACTTGTAGATGCATGACCCCAGGGCTGTTCTTTCGATAAGAAAGGGAGTTCGGTGTTTGATGAAGCATGGAGAGGGTACATCGACAGCTTGGAGGAATTCTTTAGAGAGGAAGGAGATGCAGGGGCCAGCAACAACTCCGATCCTCGTGCTAAGAATGCTAAACCAATCCCTACCCTGGATATTACTTAGGAGGAATATGAGAGGTAGTGTGCACCTTGGAGGAGATCTTTAATCGTTAAGTTGCTCGGAAAGACTATTCCTCTCTAGGGAATGAAAGTTGGACTTCAGCATATTTGGAGGACAAGGGAACTGTTTGAGATTAGGGACATTGACAATGGCTACTTCATTGTGTCTTTCAAAAGCGATGAGGATATGAATCATGTGTATTGTAAGGGATCGTGGATGCTGGCTGATCACTATGTTTTAGTGTAGCGTTGGCATCCCAATTTTGACCCATGGAACGTAGAGAGTCATCGCAAGATTGCTGCTTGGATTAGGATCCCCTTAATTCCTTTGGAATTCTTCAACTCTGAAAGCCTCTTCAAGATCGGGAACCTCATCGAAAGAACCTTGAAAGTGGACTCGGTTACTTATCTCACGGCCAAAGGACGTTATGCTCACATGTGCGTGGAACTTGACTTAAAGAAGCAAATCACTCCTGCTATTAGAATTTTTGGAAAAGAACGCTATATTGAATAAGAGGGTCTCCATCTTGTATGTTTTCAATGTGGGAAATATGGTCATCACAAAGATTTGTGTCAAGATAGGATATCCAGTCCAACGCAGGGTCCACTACAATTTGATCAAGGTAATGTTGCTAGAAAAGGTGATCAAGTGTAAGTTGAACAGGAATCACAAAGGATGGAAATGTTAGGGAGTGAGGATCCTGCGTATTCGAAAAGGAGTCGGGATACGGGGAGAGGAGAGGAGTTAGTGATCAGAGAAGCTCTGATAAGCAAGGTAATGAACGGAGAATGGAATCAGGTGAAGAAATCGATACGACAATGAAATGGGGGGTATATTCAGCGGGAAAGAAGGAGAGTATTTCGAGGAAGATCTCACTTAATCAATTTGAAAATAGAGTGGAGTGAGAAGCTCGGAAGGATATAAAAGGGGATATCAATGCAGCACTATTGAAAGCACAGCTTGCTCCAGGATCAAGCTTGGATACACGTCGACTTGGCAATGATCTTACTAATAAGAAGAAGTGGGTCCCAATAGACCAAGTAAGAAGGAGAGTAAGCCGAGTGGGAAAAGAAAATAAAGAAGACAAGAAGAAAGCTCCGCACATTGGGCCAACACAATTATTATTAAGCACAACCAAAATAATGATAGTGGGCTAACTCAAAATCCTTTTATGGCCCTCACAGAGGAAGATGAAGATGGGCCTTCAAGGGATTTAACAAAGAGGACTTTAGTGGGCCCAGGAAACCAGATACAAGTGTCGCTGAATAAGGAGGACACTGCACATAAGGTGGCCAGCCAAGAGGATAATCTTTCCCATAATGAAGTACATGGTGTAATTGAAGGAAGCCATGCAGAAGCCTCAATGTTGGTTGAAATAAGTGAGGATAGGTAGGAGATATGCGACAAGAGCCCTACAGGTCACAATCCTAATATCCAGTCTTAATGAGTTTCCTTTTCTGGAATAGTCAAGGCCGCAGGATCTAAATCTTTTCCGAGACTAGTTCGTGAGTTAGTCAAAAGTCATAACATGAGCTTCCTTGCTATTCTTGAGATGAGAACTAGTGGAGTGAAGGCACGAACCATTGCCCAATCTCTTGGTTTTGATAACTTCAAAATAGTATATGCTCAAGGGTACAGTGAAGGAATATGGGTCCTGTGGAAGAATGGTAATTGGAGATTTGATATTCTGGGGACTCATGAACAATTTATTCATCTCAGTTTCGATGATGGAAATATTCAATCTTTCATCACAGTAGTGTATGCAAGTCCAAATCTCGTGAAAAGAAGAGCTATATGGGAGAGTCTTACTGCAATCCATGACACTATTACGGGACCATGGTGTATCGGAAGGGATTTCAATAGCACATTGTACATGCAAGAACATTGCTCCTGGTCCAGAAGTGGCATTAACGTAGATAAGGAGTTTTCTAATTGGGTTTGATCCCTTAGGCTAACATATATAGGTTGCCAAGGACCCTTCTTTACGTGGAAAAGAGGAGATAGTGAGAGTAGATTAGATTGTGTTTTGGTGAACTTAGAGTTTGTTAATTACTTTCCTCATGTGTCCATTATGAACCTTCCCTTCTTCAAATTGAACCACCGCCCTGTATTATTACACTTATTGGAGGAGTCTCAAGCTACTTCCCATAAGGATAAACCTTTTCGCTTTGTGGCATTGTGGGTGCTACATAAACAATTCAATTCCTTTGTAAAGGAAGCTTGGAATAAAAATAAGGAATGTCAAGAGATCATTTCTTCTTTTACCCAAGAGATCCAAAAATGGAGCCATGAAGTCTTCAGGCACTTAGGTAGGCAGTGTTGACACTTGTTTAACAGAATTGAAGGCCTCAATGCAACCTTGGATCATTGTGTGAACAAGCAAGTGAGAGATGAGTTAATTCACAAACTTTGGTATGAGCTGGAAGCTATCCTTCTTCAGGAGGAATTGCTATGGGTGCAGAAGGCAAAGTGTGAATGGTATGTGTTGGGAGATTGAAACACTAATTTTTTTCATGCAAAGGCTAATTCAAGTAGGAAGAGAAACAAGGTGGAAGCTTTGAAGGATAGTGCTAGAACCTGGGTGTATGAGAAAGAGGAAATTAAATCTTTGGCTTTGTCATTTTATAGAAACCTTTTTTGTGAAGCACCGGACAACACAGCTAATTTGGTCTTGTCCTTTTCCTACCCTAATCTTGATGCTGCAGCCTTGAACAGCATAGGAAGAGAGGTGACGGGGGAAGAGATAAAAAGGACAATTTTCCAAATGGGGCCTCTTAAATCCCTAGGCCCTGTTGGTTTTAATGCTTTTTTCTTTCAGAGTCAATGGGACCATGTTGGGTCATCTGTGATTGAGTTTGTGTATGAGGCATGCAAGAACCCAAGTACGATTGAAAATATAAAAGGGACCCTTATCGTTCTAATACCAAGAAAAGATCAGCCAGAAACAATTTTAGACTTTCGTCCTATTAGTTTATGTAATAAAATATATAAAACAATTACTAAATGTTAGAAATCAAATTTGAATTGTTGCATTGCCTTATTTAGTTCCTATAATCTTGCCTAGGATTAGGAGAGAATAAATCAGAATAAATTATCATTAATGCATATTGTAATTGCCAATTATGTTTGAGCATTCAACAACTATATATTGTACTCTTTTTCTCTCAATAATACACAGAGAAAAGAGTGATTCAGACTCAAAGATGGTATCAGAGCGAGAGAAACCGAGAGAGAGCGAGACAGTGAGCGGTTGAGAGAGAGAGGGAGAGGCAGTACCGGATCTCCCAACCTAGAGGTCCGTTGACGACACCGCCACCACCAAAGGTCTCAGACACCGCCGATCGGCGAATTCCCGGAGTCCGACGCCGATTTGAGCCACGCGTGAGTCTCACGCGCCGACACTCTCCTCTGCGTGTGAAATACACGCGCCGTCGTTGGTCCACGCATCATCGCTGCTGCTGCTCAGAAAATGAATCTAGTCGAATTTCCTTCCCTTTTCGGATCTGTTCCCAAACACCCAGCCAATATGGGCTTGACTCCTATGGCTCTTGCAAGTGGTACAAACTTTGAAACTCAAACCAACACCTCCTCTTCTACTCCTTCAACCAAATATGAGATGGCCTAAGAAGTAGCATCTGCTGGAGAGAATCAGAACATGGTCATAAACCATAAACTAAATGGCAGTAACTATTTGCAATGGTCACAAAGTGTATTGATGTATCTACGAGGAAGAAGAAAGGAAAAATATATCAATGGACAAGGAGGGACCCCTCATTGTTATATGTATTGAGAAACTAGCACATTTGATTCAAGAAAAGATCCAGCTTGGTCAGTGGAAACCTATCCAGCTCTGCAAGGAGGGACCCCTCATTTCCCATTTATTTTTTGCGGATGATCTTATCTTGCTCGCAGAAGCATCTTTATAGCAAGTGGAAGTGATTAAGAGATGCCTTGACTGTTTTTGCAAGGCATCGGGTCAAAAAATCAATCAGCAAATGACTCATGTTTTGTTTTATAATAATGTTCATCCTTCTAAGACAAAGTTGCTCAGTGAAAAGTTGGGGTTTTAAAGTACTACGGACCTAGGAAAATATTTGGGGGTCCCTCTCCATCATAACAAAGTCAGGCGGGACACGTATCAATATGTGGTTGACAGGATACAAGCTAGATTGAGTAGCTGGAAGGCCAATGCTCTATCTCTAGCAAGAAGACACACTCTAATTACTTCAGTGGTGCAGGCGATACCCCTTTACCTCATGCAGTCGTGCGAACTTCCTTCCTCAATCTGTGATGAAATAGAGAAGAAAACACGAGGGTTCCTATGGGGATCAACTAGAGAGAAAAGGAACATCCATCTAGTTGCATGGGATACAGTTTGCAAAGAAAAGAAAAAAGGGGGACTGGGGTTATGTTACTCCTCACTCCAAAATAGTGCATTCATGATGAAAGCAGGGTGGGGCTTAATCAAGAAGCCTGAAGCTCTCTAGGTCCGAGTAATATGAAGCAAGTATAAGTGTGGTAATGATCTCATACCAAGGATTGATGTAAAGCGCACTGGTTCTAGCCTATGGAGAGGTATCCGAGATAATTGGAATATGGTGGAACAAGGTATGGAGAGAGTTGTGACTAGCAGGGGAGAGGAGATAGCCAGATAAACCTGAAAAACATGGTGATTTTTCGTTAAAATTATCATACAACATGCTCTCCCAAGATTTGACACCTTCAGACCCTTTCTAGAATAAAACGTGGAAGTTGAATGTCCCTCACAGGTGCAAATCTTTTTTATGGCTGCTACTTCAGAATAAGATTCTAACTAACCTTGAAAGGCTCCAGCGGGGGTTATACAATTCAGCTTCATGCATCTGGTGTGCTCACTTTGAGGAAAATGCACTCCACGTGATTCGTGATTACCCACAAATTAAAGAGTTGTGAGCTTCCATAATTAAACCTTTTCATCTCCAAAGGTTCTTTACTTGTAACCTTTGGCAGTGGGTTAAGTTAAACATGGGCATAGCTATGGGACTGCAAGAGGAATCTTGGAAGGACAGATTTGGCATACTCTGCTGGCTATTGTGGAAAAGGAGGAATGAATGTGTATTTGAAAATATTACTTCTAGCCCCCAGCAGATGCTTGGGAGGGCTAACACAATTTTATCTAGCTTGGTTGATGCTCATACTACACTAAGGAATGCTCAGGTTGGAGGTGCCTCAAGGAGGATAAATATGCAGGATCTAACATTGCAGGACGGGTGGGTAGCTATACATGTGGACGGAGTGGCAAGCCTCAGAAATGGAAGAGCTACCTATGGGGGTCTCATTAAAGATTAGCAAGGGACTTTAAAAGATGCTTATATGCTCCATATAGGGGAGGGGGATGCTTTATTTGCTGAGCTGTGGGCTTGCATGATGGGGATGCGGAGAGCTTGGGATAGAGGTTACAGAAAGGTCCAGCTTTTCAGCGACTGCTTTGAAGCAGTGAAGCTCATTTCTACAGGAGACGAGAGCGCCCATACATACCATGAACTGATCCAAAATTGTCGTAGCTTGCTGCAATAGGAATGGGTGATTGAGTTGATACACTACATGCGTGAGACAAACGAAATAGCAGATAGCTTGGCGAAATGTGCCTTGTCTATGCTTCCAGGTCTCCACTTTATCTCCTTAGAAAATCCCATCTTCATTTCAAGTGGGGTCAAGTAGTAGTTAAGGTTTTGTAATTTTGTTTCCTTCTTATAAAAAAAAAATGAATGCATTGAAATTAAGATAAGGAATTAAGTGGGTGCAAAATGAGAAAGTCATAAGAAAGATTTTTAGACAAACTTTGAATATTTCTTATAATAAAAACAAGATAAATGTAGTAATTGTTCCTTATAAAAAGGAACGGAGAGAGTAATAAAGAATTATTTGTTACTAATTGTCACCATTGTCCACTCAAAGGCCAAGGATTAGTCATGTGTTGAATGAACTAAAAGAACTCTTAATTATAGATTAATTGATTATTGGATCAAGGTACAAAAATATTCCTGAATTTTTATTGAAAGTACACCCAACATTATATACTTTTTAGATGTGTAAAAATATACATTAACTTTGAAAGTAGGAGCAACAATGACAAAAATGTTAAACAAACTTAACTACAGTTAAATTTTATGACCGGGCCCACACTATTTTTTTTGTAAGTACCAAAATACCCCAATCCAACAAAAAAAATCTTCCTCCAAGGTGTTCAATATTGACCGGAATATTCCCTTGATGAAGAAATGACTATACGAAGCACATCATTCCCATAGATAATTACAAAAACCTAGAACCACCACCTAAATAAAAGAGATCAAAGGAATATGCTACCGGAGAGTGTGCCCACAAAGTGCCAACGCCTTGTGGATGGCTTCAAATGTTGGTTCATGTGGAAAGATCAGGAATCTTCCTTGCTTCTACAACTTCATGGCTTCAAGAATCTCATAAGCAAACCCACATTTATTTAATGGAGAAAAAGAAAACTCGAATTATAAATGAAGCTTGAAGGCTTTGGTAGGTAAGATATTGAATGGACCGAATTCATTTGGGCTTTTGATATTCTTGAAATCAATAGCAAGAACAGGATGAAAATGAAGATTTTGGAAGATGCAGATCAAAATTTATGTAAGGAGACGCAAATTGCAGGGGACAATAAAGAAGAGTTGGACTTTAGATATCTAACAAACACAAAAAAACAAAATCCTTACCACAATATGGAATCAGGTCGAAGACGAATCTGGAAGACGCAAATCGTGATGGGCGGCATCGGCGGACTTAGCAAAGACACTGTGCAAACAGATCTGGAAGAAGATGCAGAACATATTAGAATGATCGGCGTCATCAAGTCCTCGCTCCTGCACATGCCACTCAGTCCTCCCTTTGCAAAGAAGAAGAGGGAAGCCACCCCCTTTGGTTCTCTCGACTACCAAAGAAGAGAAAGAATTGAAACAGAAGATAGATTTCCTTCCGTGAGTTCGTCCTCACTCCAATCTCCAAAGTCAGATCCAGAGGCCCAGATCCACGGATCAGGGGTTGGGGATGACCGGATGAGGGTAGGTTTAATTTTTTTGAGTTGTGGTTGTTGGTAATTTCAGAACAATAAACTGGGCCCAATATTAAAAAGTAACAGTGGTTTAGTTGATTTGGTTATGAATATTATTACGTAGATGTACATATTTTTCATTATCCCCTTATTATCACATATAATTATTAATATTGATTTATGTTGATATTGTAAATCCATACCTATAAATGTAAGGTACCACATATGTACTTCATACTCTTGAAATAATGAATAAAAGCTCTCCCTTTTATTGTTATCTAATTTCCTCTTTCTCTTATTTTCTTTTCAATTTTATAATACGCTTACTAGTATTAGTATGAGTCTCTAATTGCTTCAACCATAATGAATTTCACTTTCTCTCAAGAAAGATTCACTTCCTCTCTCTTCTATTTCTATTTTATAGTACGAACAATTTTGGAGATGCGGTTTTCGGTTTTTATTTACCTCTTATCGATTTTCTATTTATCAGATGAATCTTGATTGAAAATTATGTGTACTGTTTTGATCCTGCTTTTTGAGATGTTTGTTGAACTTTTGAGCTCTTAAGCTTTATTTAGAATCGTCTTGCCTCTGATTTCCTGTCTGTATCTGGTTGTATGAGATTGATCCTATGGTTTATTCTGTCCGCTCTGCAGAGGGGCAAGGGATATTTTATTTTAATTTTTTATAATTTTCTTCTGGAGGTTTGCTTTAACGGATGGAGTTAGGGTTCTGTATTTGACTTGGATGTGCTGGATAAGATTCCAGTTGCTCTTGAATTCATATTGAGGTCGAATACTGTAAGCTTGTTTGACTTGAGTTGTAGAATTTTCCCTTCCACAAATGGTTGTTTGAATATAATTATTAGCTAGAATCACGCATGACTTCCACTCCATTGCAAAGATTTCTAAATTAAATTTCAGCAACTTTTGTGGGTCCATCAAACTCGTGAATCTCTCTGTTTTCTTTCTCTTCTTTTCCTTAAACTTATGAATCTCTTGTTATCAAGGCATGTTTTTGCCCCAGAAATCGTCGTTTATGCAATTCAAGAGTAATGTTTCTCCAGGATCTCTTACCCATTTAAAATAAGGGGGTCAGGCTGACATTTTGCGCTCGTATATGTTTTTTATTATTTTGCTTTTCTGGAATATTGGGTATTTTCCAGATTAGGGCCGACTAATCTGGGCTTATGAAAATTTGTATGATCCCTTTTCTGCAACATTTTTATATCGGCCATAGGCCTATGTTTTGGACTCTTTTGTGGACAATATTGTTCTAATTTGAGCTCCGTTTAGTTTTCAGCCATGCATTTAGACTCTGATTTATTTTATTTTTAATGATAGGCATTTATTTTAGTTCTAAAAAAATAGGCATTTTTATTTTTCTGGGCTCTTGACTTTAGTTTTGAACATTTATTTTAGTCCAAAAAATATTTGAGCCATATTATTTTGATATTCGGAACTTATAAATGAGGAAATAAATGTGATTTTTGCCCCATGCCATTTATTTTATATATTTCCTGAGTTTAATTTTCCTTATGCATCATTTATTGATTAATTAAAATGAAATAAATTTTCTATTATTTTATTTTAGCAGCTTTTAATTTTTGCAAATATTTTATTTGATGAAATATGCTGAGATTCATTTTTAAACAATCTCTGGGTACATGAAAGCATTGGAAATTTTAGACTCCCAATGAAAGTGTGCATATATGGTTACTTTAATGCACTATATGATATTTGTGATTTGTCATTTAATTATTGAATTAATTCTGAAAATTTTTTGTTGAGCTTAATATTTGGGCAATCGGTAGAATATTTCAGAAAGTGTTTTGGGCTCAATAAATTTTTCTTTTCTCTATTTTATCCTTTTAATTGCTTGGTAATTTTGTTAATTGCCAATAGTTAATTATTTGATCAAATTGTTTTGAGCTCATTTGTTGAATTTAATTGTACTTTTCTCATGCATGACTTATTTAATCAAATTGTAGAATATTATTATTTAATTGCAGAATTTGTTTTCACATGGTATCCAATTACTGAATTTTTTTTAATTATTAAATGTTTCAATTATTTAATTGCTTGAATTCTACAAAATTGTACTTAGGTTGAAATATGGAGAAATAAATTATTGTATGGGTGCATAGAATTGTGAAAGAATTTAATATTCTAGTTTGAATCAATCGATTAAATTCTTATCATTATTATGCATATCTAGAATTTAATTGCATATAGTTGATATTTATTTTTAATATGCAATCTTGGAGAGTAGTCATAATATCATCTATATTGCATACATAAAACGTCTTTGGAACAATTTAAAAGAAAGGTATGACCACCAGAAGCTGATTTTACTTCCACAAGCCCATTATGAATGGATGAATTTGAGTTTGCAAAATGTCAAGTCTATGGGCAAGAATAACTGAGCCATGTTTCATGCATCCAAGTTTCTCCTGTTTCAGCAGAATAGGATTTAAAAAATATGTTTGTTTAATTTCTTGTATTCTCGTAGTTGAAGAGAACAACAAGTTTTTGGTTAAAAAAATGAATCTGCATATACGGACTCAAGTAGTTATTATTGAATCTAATAGTGATGGTAGTCGATCAAGATCATTGATATGGCCATAGCCGTGGGCCTAAGCATAGTCAGAATCATAGTGGTTCTACTTACCGCTTGAAGTGGAGAAAGATTGATAAGAACTATAAAAGGGTAAAATGTGAGTATAATAAATAAATTGGATATGCATTAAAGGCTCCGAAAAAGCCAATATTCTGTTACCTAAAGGACCAAAATTATGCACCGAAAATGTACTATATTCTACCAAATCTTAAATAAACTTATTGAGTTTCAAGAATATCTTGAAAAATGGATATCATATAGAAACGGCAATTGAAAATAACAAAGAATGTCTTCACATTATGAATTCAGTTTTTGGTAGAAAGTATATGAGTTTCCTTCATTTTTCTTCTAGCTTGTAAGCATAGTTGAAAGCATGCAATAGTAAACTAGAAATTTACTGATGAATTTAAAATTTGGCATGAGATAGTAAATCAAAAATTAAGTAGCACAAGCCAATAGCTTGATAAGATAAACTAAAGGTTTACAAATGAATTCAATATTTGGCATAACTAGTTAGACCATCACGGTTCAATTATGATGCGGAAAATGATTGAGAATTCGTGTGAACATATCCTGAAGTGTAAACAAATACCACAATTTCTCATATGCTACATGTTCCAAAGAAAAATATATTATTAGGACCTCACAAAGAAAAATACAATGTGAGCTTCTCACATTCCTAAAACTGATACATGGAGATATTGTGGGATAATAAACCCACCTAGTTGACAATTTAGTTACCATATATTTTAATTGATGCATCAACTACATTTGCCAATCATCTTCTTGCAACATGGAGTTTGCATGATTCCCTGCTCAATGAATAAGGTTACAAGCACATTATTCTAATTATCCGATCAAGAAACTATGTCTTGATAATGCTTGTAAATTTACTTCACAAGTCTTTGATGAACATTGTATGTCCCTTGAAATTGATGTTGAATATCTTGTAACTTATGTTCATATGCAAAATGGACTGGCAGAATAATTGATTAAATGGTTGCTACCTTTTACTTATAAGATATAATTTCCTATATTCTGCTTAGGGATTAGTCATTTTGCATGCAGCAATATTAATTCATTTGAGGCTAACAAGTTATAGAAAATTTTTCCACTCGCAAATGGTTTTTGGTCAATAACATAATATTTCTTATTTGATAACTTTTGGGTGTACAGTATATGTGCCTGTAAAACCTTCACAACACACCAAAATGGGTCCTTAAAGTAGGATAGGAACATATGTTGGGTATGAATCTCCTTCAATTATAAAGAATCTAGAATCTTCTTTAAGAGATTTGTTTTACGGCATGATTTGTTAAGTGTCATTTGATGAATTACTTTTCCACACATCTGGGGAGAAAATAAGCAGTTAGATAAAGAGATTAAAGAATGAATTATCATTGACTCATTTTGATCCTCATTCAAAAGTAGTGTGCATTGAAAATTCAAAAGATAATTCATTCACATAATTTAGCTAACCAAATGCTCAAAGCATTTATTGACATAGAAAGAGTGATAAAGTCACATATCACAATTACTAATACTCCTATAAGAATCAAAGTCCCTAAAACATTACAAAAAAACATGAAATTAGCCACGGAATTTGCCACAGAATTACCAAAAAAATTTTGGTTTGCCACAGAATGAGTTTGTCATGGAGATTTTTCTAATAGAATTTCCAATTTTCCATGGCTAATTCTGTCAAAAATTCAATATTTTTTTTAGTGAAAAACAATATATTATGAATGAATCTAAAGCACGACTAAAGCGTGCAAGGCATATCGGTCCCAAAAGTAAAAATCCTTGAAAAAGAAAAGAAGCCAAGTATATAGATGGTCAAGTTAAGGATGATAGAGAATACTTGATTGCTCTAGAAGAGCTAACTCTTGAAGAGTTATTTTATCCAAAAGAGTGTTGTAATCCCAAAAAAAAAACTAAGGTACTTGACACATTTGAAAATAATGAGATCTTAATAAATTATGGAATCTAATGGATCGAAATGAAGTCAATGTTGAGAACATCTTTGCTTATAACATGCTATGGTGATGTGCAAGTGTTTTAGAAATGAAAGTATAAAATGTTCATGTATGTTTAGTTAGATAATGAATGATGATCATGCATATTAATGTTTGTGTTAGTGCTTTTGCTATGGGGATTTCTTTGAAATCTCACTCTTCCAAAATTGAGATTCCCTAGGCCAAGTTTATAATAGAGGCAAAAGCAAGTTGATGGATATATGAAGAAGCCTAATATCTTCAAGTTGCAGGGGAAACCTATTTATATTGTATATGTGATATATGTTAAGTTTTAAAAATGTGTATGTTAAACGTCAACAACTTGGGATGTATGGTTAGTAGCATGTGAATATATTGGAAGGGTTAGAAAATTGTGTTGAAGAAAAGCATGCATGAAAATTGAAGAAAGGAACATGTTAAGAAGGTGGAAAAAGGGTCCAACACCCATGTCAAAACCATAACTTTAGATAACAGTGAAATATAGTAAATGAAATCCACTTTCTTTGAAATTTTCAAGATAAATATTTCACATGGTAAGCTTTCAAAATGATCCTAGTTTGCTTGATTTGGAATTTTGTGCAGAAAGTTATTATTGTAAAAAATTAGAAGAAAAATTTAGAAAATTTGAAAATGACCAAATGAACAGTGCTTTTCACAAATTATTCTATATTAATTAGTCAAGAAATTGGACAAATGGATTTTTTCCCCTATAGTGAACTTAACAAGCTTCATTTAGAGACTTGAACCACTCAATATTCATTTTTCTAGAATTATTTATGAATTTTCAAAGTTGGCCAAAATATGAAATTTATCAAGTGAATAGTAACTTTTACAAAGTTTTAAAATTTCACTTAGTTAGCTAATTCTAAGTATTAGAAGGCCTTAAAGTGGTTTATAACGGTCTCTAATATAAAATGAAGTAAGCAAAGGAGAGTGTTATAAAAGAGGAGCTGAAATTATTATCTAGCAAATTCATTCCAGTGAAATCTAGCATATTTGTTCACCAAATCACTTCATGGTACAAACATCTGACTTTGTAAACTCAGAGATATTAAATGATGTTGTTAAATGGGGAAGTCAATACATGCTTTACTCATGTTCCTTTATCTAGGTTTTGTCTCATTGGGTTTTCATAGAAATGCTTTTAACAAGGTAGTATTTGGATGTGTATCAATAAATATTGTACTATTTTTTCATTTAATAGCTTTTTGTTCCCCCAAGTTTTTCTTAGTTGGAGTTTTTTTAATAAGATATACATTTAGTTATGGACATCCAATGGGGAGTGTTATGAATATTATTATGTGGATTTCAGATTTCCCATTATCCCCAGTTATCACTTATATCATTTTATTATCTCATGTAATTATTAACATTGATTTACCCTGATATTGTAAATACATGCCTATAAATATAAGGCACTACAAATATACTGTGCACTCCTGAGATAATGAATATGAGCTCTATCTTTTATTGCTATCTAATTTCCTCTTTCTCTTATCTTCTTTTCAATTTCATAATAGGTTTAACGTTTTTGTCGTTTTTGCTCCTACTTTCAAACATCATGGTATTTTTGCACCTCCAAAAGCAAATGGTGTTGGATGCACTTTGCGTAAAAACTCATAGATATTTTTGCACACTTACCCTTGATTATTGGCATTATTACATATTTCAAAGATCTAGAAAGTTAGATAAAAAGAGTGACACGTACAATTTTGGGATGATTCTTCTTCAACTAATAACAGGCCATCCTCCGGTAAGAAGACAACTTGAGAGTATTTGTTTTATAATTGATTGGATTCGTCCTAATATTGAATGTGGAGATATCCAAAGCACAGTTGATCAAAGAATGAAAGGAGATTTCTAAGCTAGTTCTGCTTGGAAAACTATGAAGAGAGCAATATCATGCAGTACTGAACCACATTCCTCTCAAAGGCCAGAGATTAGTTATGTGTTGAATGAACTAAAAGAATGCTTGGCTACGGAGATAGGTCATTCCAATTCCAATGGAACACCAAGCCATCAAATCAATTACCATTCTGGGTAGCTTGATTCAATCACTACCCTTTCAGCAAGGTAGTTCCGATACAATAGTATATAGTGCTAAAAGCCATGGTTCATCATCCTTGTTTTAGGATCACTATAAATCAACTTCAATCCGTTTGATTGCTTTTTTTTTTTTCATGCGAAAATGGACATTGTTATGCATAATATATGTTTTGTTGGATTAAAAAGCTATTTGACTTCGTGTGTGTTTGGATGGGCTGTGGGAGCCCAATAAATGCATTCTCTGGTCCAAAAGCATGGTGGACCTCCTTTGCAACGTTTGGGTAAGCGTTTGGTAAGAAATGCATTATGGAAGAAAATCTCCTTGCAGTAGAAGATATGCGCTGCTTTTCCCTCCACGTTTGGAAGAAAATCACCCAAGCAAAAGAAAATCACCCTGTCTCTTCCAGGCAGGGAAAATCTCCCTCTACGTTTGGACCAAATCACCCTAATTAGAAACAGTAAGAGAGAGAAAGGAACATTGAACGAAATGTATAAGTAATCCGGATGGGTATACTCTTGGGTTTGATTGTTAAGATAAATTTGGGCAAAGAAAAAAGGATGACACAATTAGTTATGTGACACAATTAGAAAATAAATTGTACATACTTTACAATCCAATTAGTTATATAATATTAGTTAGTTGAACAATTTTACTTTTCAATGGTATTTAATTTACATGCATTTTCTTTTATTCTATTTTATTTTTCCTTAATTTTATCACAATATATAAAATAATATATATATATATGAATATGTATTATTTAATAAGATTCATGTCCTTTTAAGTAATTTTTCATAAAAAGTTACTTCTCCCATTGCTTATCCAAACGAATCCTTCATTGATGTGACATATACTCCCTTACTATTCATTCGCTGATGAAAGTATAGTTTATTGTTTTCCCATGGCTTTAAAGTCCATTGTTTCTTCCTCCGCCCCCAATTCAGTTTTGCTTGTTTCATGAATTTCTAACTAATTCATAGGCATAAGTTTACATTTCTTTGATGTATATGCCTTCCATGAATTGTTCCGACAAAATATATTCATAAGATTGACGATCATCAAGGGACCCGAATATTGCATAGGAATACACGGCCAACAATTTTTTTTGAGAAGCAACGTTATCTTCCTATTAGAATCAATCTTGTATGAGGCACTATCGAGCATTAAATATAGGCACTTTCTTCTAAAAGGGATTTAAACATTGATTTACGACGGTGTAAAAGCTTGCTATATGGCAAAAAATCTTGATATATGCATGTATCTTGAATAAATATGATCGGCTTCTTGAATATAAGAAACCACAGTACAGTCTCACCCTTGCTCTCCGTCTCCATCTCTCTTGATAATATTTATCAACGTCCAACTACAATCTAAAAAATAGAATGAGCAGAAAAATCTCTCTCATATTTATATTCCTTCTTAGATAGAAATGGAGAGTATAACATCATAATCTTTATTTAGAGATTTAATCATCATTGAGAAATACTTATTAAATGATAAATGCAATTTATCATGTAATTATTTGAGTAAAAAGAATTTATCTAAAATATGAGTTATAAGAATAAAGAAATTATAAGTTTATAATAAAAACAAATTTATAAGAGGAAAATTGTTGGAATGAAAATAGCCCAAAAAAAAGGAGAATTTAAGGACGTTTGTGTATATAAAGGGAAAAAAAAGAAGAAAAAAAGGAAAAGGCATAAAGTAAAAATAAAAAGCAAAAATCCGCCCACAAGTCACCACTAGACGTGAACGAGAATTTCTTGAATTCTTGAGTCACATGAGTCAACATATGTGGGTGTAGGACCCACCCCCATCGCATGCACAATTTGCTCAAGAAAGTAATAGCACTTAATCAAATATATGGACAGCGTATATAAGAGAGTCGAGTTGTCCGTGACTTCCGGTCATCTTTACAGAGAGGCTGATGCTAATCATCTATGTATTATTTCAATTTTATTGAATATTCTTAAAGTATTTCTCTTTATTATTTTTGTCAAAACCTATTTCTATAACTTATAAATAATATATAATCTACTAATACATATAAATTAATACTTTAAATAATTTATTTAATTTTTTTAATCTCTCTAGAAAAGTTAACTAAACTTATAGTTAGTATTGGAGGGATTATATAAAAATGGCCATACATAATATCCTAATCCTAACAAGTCCCGTGCATGATTTGAAGAAAAATTAAGGCAAAACTACTAACTCACTTCAACATCTATTAAAGACATGAAGCATTTCAGAAATCCTTTCCTTCATCATTATGTTCTATTCTTATAGGATTTTGGAAGATTTAATTGTTTAGTACTTGTAATTTTACTCAATTATAATTTGGTCTTTGAAATTTAACTAGCACAACTTAGCTCCTCATGTTTTAGCTATATAATTAATTGGTTCGTACACAGTCTGAAAATATATATCTCTTCCCAGGTTGAGTTGTGACTAAATTATAAATTTATGGATTAACGAATTAAATGGTTAAAAATCAAGCCATTGAGTTATATATAATTATATTAAAATTATATGAACTAAGTTATTAATTTTTTCCGGTATATTTGTTTATAAAGCATTTCATCCATTTTTATATCATAACAAGCGAAATTACTCTATCCTGCTTACTAGATAATAGGCTTGTTTGTGATACATTATCATAGCACGGTCACAAGTGAGACAAAACTCTTCTCACATACTTACCTCATAGATTGTAAATCATATTTGAAAAGTAGTTTTTACCGCTAATTCAAATAGGTACAGTAAATCATGGATCGTTCTTAAAACTTAAATAAATTCAGGAAATTACTTCAAGGTTCCAATGCAAAAACATCATTGCCAAAAACTCTAACAGCAAGTAGATGGCATGCATTGCCAAGTTCTAGTAAGAAAATAATAACATGTTCATAATACTGACTTGATTTTAATTAAGATTTGGTAAGTAATTAAATAAATTTAAAATAAGGGTTAAGGTGCAATTTTAATAATAAAATTTTTCATCAAGAAAGCTTGGCACAATTAAATTTTGAATGATGTAAAAATAGATACAATATTTTGAATGCTGTTAAACTAATCCAAAAGCCTATCTCTTTTTTTCTACGTGGAACACACTCATTCTCTCTCTAACTTTATAACAGACATTTAAATCATTCTAACGAAATTGCTAAAATTGCACCATTTTTAAAAAAAAATTGTTTACTTTGTAACCTTCAAAACTTAATTATACCTTATGTTTGCAGCTATGAACTAATATAATATAGCGTAATATAGGTGGTACCGTAAAATCGCTATTGCGTGTTGGACAATGCTTCCACAAATTGCCGTATTCGGAATTATTCCAAACCAAACAAATTAAAATCTTCTGGTTATTAATGAAAATTATATGGCCCACCGTGATAAGAAACCCCTCATCACATGTTTAGCTTTTAATACTTTTGCGTACCAGTTGGTTTAAAGAATTCAGGCATCTTTTTTTTTTATTGATTAAAAGTATCCCAATTCACTTTGAATTTGAAATGATTTCCTTGAATTCAAGGTTGGAGTATAAGGGATTTCGCCTATCGTAATAGAAGAATTCAGGCATCTTTCAACGGATTATTCACTGTTTCCATGCATATTCTAAGGGACAGGCTGCACAGCCAGCGTAGCTCATTTTAAGCTAGTTTTACCACCTATAGTGTAATTTCATTTTTAAAATATTTTTTAAATGAATCCAACACTTTACAGTATTTTGTAAATGAATTTTCTTATCATATTTTTTATATTCACCTATAATATTTTCAATAATCAGTCTACAACTTTTTAGTGGTTATCGTGTAAATTTTTTTAGATTTATCTTCCTTGTTTTCAAAACCTAATTTTTTTTAATTGCAAAATTACACCAGAAAATTTCTAAAGTACTGAACTCACGGGGAAAAAAATACTATGATAAACTTACTTTATGGTGTTGAATGAAAGTTAACCACGACTTGAAAAAATATACTATTATTATTGTAATGCAAAAGAGCCTCTCTTGAAAATTAAACGGGGGAAATTGTGAGAACAAGCCCCTATGTGATATTAATAGCTATTGGCTTTAAGAACCAATTACTTTTTTTTAAAAAAAAAAAGATTAAAAAAAGTCACATACTTTTTCGTGCCAACAACGATTCTTATATTAAAGAAATGTTAAAATAAATGTGATGTGTCTGGCAAAAAAAATAAATAAATGTGATGTGTCTGGCAAAAAAAAAGAAGTGATGTGATTTCCATGTGTACGAGTGCTGACCGCCAACGCCCAACGGATTTAGAAATGGTGATTGCAACTTGTGCGGCTATTTTTCCAAGTCTTGATCATTTGAACGAAAGATGGTTCATATCAAGGTCCCTCTGTCAACTAACAAGGCTAATTCTTGTACTCTAAGCCCGAGGCAGAAAAACAAGCTTGGTGAACGTTTGGTTGTTGGAAATAAATAAAATGTTGATCAAGAATAAAATGGATTAAAATCATAATGACTATATATATATATATATTTCAATTTTTAAGTATTGAAAATTATTATCCGAAAGACTATTTATTGAAAATTAATTTGAATATGGTAGTTAGAGAGAGAAAAACCTCTTACTGGTATAGTTATTCAACTACTTTTATGTTGTTATCTACAGTCCTATTCTTTTTAAGAAATAAGTAATAAGTTCATACTTTTTCAAATAATTTCAAATTTGATAGAAATTGAGAAAAGTTTAGAAGTAGAAGAAGAGAGTGGAAGAAGAAATTGAGAGAGGAAGCAAGGAAGTCTATCTCATTTCATGTGTGTACAAACACCTTGTACATGACCTATTTATAGGCTTCGAACCCTTAAAGTCTAATGCTATGATTACAATGCTATAAAGAACAAAGTAATGACAATAACCATTAGAAACTCCTCTTAAGCAATTCATTAGGGAGGTTATGGAATTTGGCATTTAGGGGGAGATAATGCTAAGAGGAATCCAAAATGTTTTATGGACATCCATATTTATATATATTCTCATAACACTCCCCCTTGGATGTCCATAAACAAACATTGTGCCTCATTAAAAACCTTACTAGGAAAAACCCATTGGGATAAAAACCTAGTGAAGGAAAAAAGAGTACACAATATTGTCTCCCCCTGATGACAACATCACTTTATGTCTTTGAGCCTTCGCATTCCAATTCCATATACCAACTTCTCAAATGTTCTTGTTGGCAATATCTTTGTAAAAAGATCTGCAAGATTATCACATGAGCGAATCTGCTGAATATCTATATCACCGCTCTTTATGAGATCATGAGTGAAAAAGAATTTTGGAGAGATATGTTTTGTTCTATCCCCTTTGATATACCCTCCTTTCAATTGAGCTATGCATACTGTATTATCTTCATATAAAACAGTTGGAATCTTTTGGCTCAAAAACAATCCACACATTGTTTGGATATGTTGAGTCACTGATCTTAGCCAAACACATTCTCGACTTGCCTCGTGAACAGCAATTATTTCTGCATGATTTGATGAGGTGGTCGAGAGAGTTTGTTTTGCCGAACGCCAAGATATAGCTGCACCTCCACAAGTAAATAAATATCCCGTTTGAGATTTACCTTTATGTGTATCTGATAAAAATCCTGCATCAGCATAGCCAACCAATTGTGATGCAGATTCATTGGAATAAAATAATCCCATATCACGTGTCCCTTGAAGATATCGAAATATATGTTTAACTCCATTCCAATGCCTTCTTGTTGGACACGAACTAAATCTTGCTAATAAATTTACAGCAAAGGCAATATCAGGTCGTGTTGAATTAGCAAGATACATTAGTGCACCTATAGCACTAAGATATGGTATTTCCGGACCAAGAAGTGCTTCCTTTTTCTCTTGAGGGCGAAAAGGAACTTTCTTCTTATCAAGCAATCTGACAACCATTGGAGTTGTTAATGGATGTGCTTTATCCATGGAAAATTGCTTTAACATTTTTTCAATGTAAGTTGACTGATGAAGAAAAATTCCATTATTCATATGCTCAATTTGTAAGCCAAGACAAAACTTTGTCCTTCTAAGATCCTTCATTTTGAATTCCCTCTTTAAACAATCAACTGCTTTTTGGAGCTCTTCAGGAGTTCCTATTATATTCAAATCGTCTACATATACAGCGATTATAACAAATTCTGATCCATTTCTTTTTATAAAAACACATGGGCAAACTGGATCATTTTTATAATCTTCCTTCAATAAATATTCGCTAAAATGATTATACCACATTCTTCCAAATTGCTTCAATCCATATAAGGATTTATGTAAACGAATTGCATAATCTTCTCGAGAATTCTTACATCCTTCTGGCAATTTAAACAGGGATTTTCATATAAATTTCAGTATTTAAAGAACCATATAAATATGATGTAACAACATCCATTAAACGCATATCAAGTTTCAGGTTCACTGCCAGACTAATTAAATATTTTAAAGTGATTGTATCCACCACAGGAGAATATGTCTCTTCAAAATCAATGCCAGGTCTTTGTGAAAAACCTTGTGCTACAAGTCGTGCTTTATATCTCACGACTTCATTTTTCTCATTTCGTTTTCACACAAATACCCATTTATACCCAACGGGTTTCACACCATTTGGTTTTCGGACTACAGGTCCAAAAACTTCACGTTTTGAAAGTGAATTCAATTCTGCTTGAATTGCATCTTTCCATTTTGGCCAATCATCCCTATGTTTACATTCTTCAATTGACCTAGGGTCAAGATCCTCATTTTCATTGATTATTTCAATGCCAACACTGTATGCAAATTTGTTGTCGACAATTACTTCTTCTCAGTTCCACCTTTTTCCTGTAGTGACATAACTTATCAAGATCTCTTTATCATTTTCAGGTACCTGGACCTCTTCTGGGGTCTTTTGGTTAGTTATATCTTGAGTTTCTTCTACAGGAATAACCTCCTCAACTTGACCATCTTGATTATTTGCTCCTTTTTCTTTCTAGGATTTTTATCTTTGGAACCTACTGGTCTACCACGCTTCAGGCGTGGTTTAGACTCATTTGCATTTATTGGTCGTCCTGCCAAGACATCAATTCTAATTGGAGCATTTTCAACTGGAATGTGAGATTTGGTAATCCTCTTGAGATCAGTAAATGCATCTGAAAGTTGATTTGCAATATTTTGCAAATGAATTATCTTCTGAACTTCACGTTCACATTGTTGTGTACGAGGATCTAGATGCAATAGTGATAATGTTTTCCATGATATTTCTTTATCCAGCTGCTTATTTTCTCCCCTTAATGTTGGGAAAGTTGTCTCATCAAAATGGCAATCATCAAAACGTGCCGTAAATAAATCTCCAGTAGATGGTTCTAAATACTTTATTATAGATGGAGATTCATAACCAACATATATTTCCAACCTTCTTTGAGGTCCCATCTTTGTGCGTTGTGGTGGAGAAATAGAGACAAATACTGCACATCCAAAAATTCTAAGATGGGAAATATTTAGCTCCTGACCAAAAGCCAATTGCATTGGGGAGAATTTATGATAACTTGTTGGCCTTATGCGTATAATTGTTGATGCATGTAAAATTGCATGTCCAAGCTGAAACGGGAAGCTTTGTTCTCAAAAGCATTGGTCTAGCTATCAATTAGAGGCTCTTAATAAATGATTCTGCTAAACCATTTTGTGTATGAGCAATAGATTTTTCTATTTTTATTCCAGTTGCCACGCAATAATCATTGAAAGTTTGAGATGAAAACTCACTTGCATTATCAAGACGAATTGTCTTAATTGCATGGTCAGGAAACTGTGCTCTTAATCGAATTATCTGAGCGAGCAATCTAGCAAATGCTAAATTACGTGAAGATAACAAGGATACATGTGACCATCTTGTAGATGCATATATTAAAACCATGTAATATCTAAATGGTCCACATGGTGGATGAATAGGTCCACATATATCTCCTTGGATACGCTCTAGAAATGTAGGGGATTCATCCCTGACTTTTGTTAATGAAGGCCTTGTAATTGGCTTTCCTTGAGAACAAGCAGCACATGGGAAATCCTTAAATTGAAGAATCTTCTGGCTCTTCAATGGATGTCCATGTGAATTTTCAATAATTCTTCGCATCATAGTTGACCCGGGATGGCCTAACCGGTCATGCCAAACAATAAATGCATTTTTATCAGTAAGCTTCTGGCTTACCATAACATTTGCCTCAATTGTACTAATACTTGTATAGTACAAACCAGAAGATAATGCAGGCAATTTTTCCAGCACACATTTCTCTCCATATCTATCAATTGTAATATGTAGATATTCTCCATTTTTCTCA
>QFDD01000209.1:0-53012 GCA_006871305.1 Vachellia collinsii | reverse complement strand
ATATTGTAAGTCTCAAAGAGGCCAGAGAATTCTTTATCCATTGATATCTCTACCAGTAGGATCTCTGGTGGTTAGAAATAAAGAAGCGAAATGATGTCATCAGTTGTGACCTGCCTTGTTGATTAATTATTCCTTTTCCTTCCTTCCATCTGTGTCAGCTACACCAGTTGATGCCATCTGTTGCAACCTGCCTAGTTGCCAAACGGTTGGGCAGTGGGTTGGCAGACAACCATTGGGAGCTTCGAGACTTCACATCAAAGCTTGTCGCTTCAATATGCAGAAGGTAAGAATCCCCACTCTGTTGTTATAATTTATAAGCTGTAGAAAGTGTATCAATGCTAATGGAATTTAAGGTTAAAGCAAAGTTGTGATTGGCAGAACTTAGGGAATGAGGAATAACACACATTACAGCCCTTGTACATTAATTTTAATGTGCTCAAAAATAGTTCAACCGCAAGATAAACTCCTGAGTATAACAAAACGTAATAAAAAGATAGTCTTCAAGGCTCCAAGATAAAAATAGACATCGAATCCCTAACATGTCCCCTAACTCATCCTAGGTTTTTCAATGCTCCCCTTAAAGATAGAATTTTCTTTTTATACTCTTCAAAGTGGGTATTTTGAATTAATTAATTTTTATACTTTTTTTCTATGCATTTCATTAAGAAATATTTGTATGTCATGCATGTTGGGATCTTTTTGTCTGCAGCACAAATTTTTTGATCTTTAACATTCGTGTGGTGCAGGTTTGGACATGTTTACAGTAACCTCCAGTCCCGCCTCACAAAAACACTGCTTAATGCTTTCTTGGATCCAAAGAAAGCGCTGACTCAACATTATGGTGCAATTCAGGGGCTTGCTGCTCTGGGACCCAATGTGGTATGCGGTTTTACATTCTCCTGGAAGTTATGGAAGTGCTTAGAACTAAGTTAATAAAATGAAAATCCAATAAACATTCACTTAATTATTTTAGATATAGGATAATCATACTATTATGCCAAATGCCAATGCTGGAAAGTGAATCTACCATGTGTGACATTTATAAAAAGTCTTGCCTGTTATTTGAAATAGCTGATTAAATTTCTTATAGAGAAACCTGGATGGATGAGATTGTTATTTAGAAAAGATATGGGAGAAAAGATGTGAATCGTTTTGCTGAATTACAAATATGTTCTCTAGGGCTTGACCGTTTTGTCAATTAATCTTGCATTTGTAAATTGGCCTTCATAGACAAGGATCAAGAGTTAAGGACCAAATTCAATTATTGCTTAATTTGTCCCTTTTAATGTTTTATGCTTTTATCACCCTGAGAGTTTGGTTTTATGCTTCCCGCTCTTTATTTTCCATCTATTGTTACTTGTTTATGTTTAAAGAATTTTTTGGATAAATTATATCTTTTCTATATGTGATTTGCAGTAGGAGTTTGTATGAATTTTGTCCTTATTGCATTAAAAATGTAACTGTTGAGCCGTTGAGGTGCATCACTGCAATTCCGTTTTTGTTTTCCCCTTTTTCTGTAAGTTCCATCTGTTGCTTTGCATGGCATCAAGCTGCTAACTCACTTGAAAACTTGTATTCTCTGAAGATTTTACTTTTTGGTTTTGTTTTCTTTTACTCTATTTCCTCTCTATTTACGGTTGTTTAGTGTAATTGTAATTATTTGATAAATTTTGTAAGCTTGTGACCTTGTAAGTAGGTTCGCCTTCTTGTACTGCCAAATCTTGAACCATATATGCAACTTCTTGAACCAGAGATGCTTCTTGAGAAGCAGAAAAATGAAATAAAGAGGCATGAAGCTTGGCGTGTCTATGGGGCCTTGCTGGTAAGATTTTAGTATAAGGTGGTTTGCTGTGAAAAACATGTCTCAGTAACATGGTTGGCAGAATCAATCTGTGTATTCTTCAGCGTGCTGCAGGTCGATGCATATATGAACTACTGAAGCTGTTCCCAATATTTCCATCAACTCTTCCTCGTGCTGTGTGGAAAACCAATGCAAAAGTTGTTGCCACTTCACCCCGTAAGTGTCTGACTTATTGATTTAATATGATACTGATCAGTTATTCAAAATAATTGAGGTTAGTTTTCACTAAAAAAGATAAGTAAGAGTAGCATGAGATTTAAACCTGATCATGTGAGTGCAGACATTGAAAGTACATGTGGTTTGGAGCGAGTTTACAAGATACATAGGAGTGAGATCAGATAAATTGATCCGGATTACTGTGAGGAAGTAAGCATTTGATAGCGAACCACACTAAAGTCTAGTCAAAATTATCCTCCTAACTAACTGATGATGTGAATACCAACTGATATAATTTTTATTACTTAAACGTTTTTCAGCAAGTCCACAATTTTGTGATGCTTTTAAAAAGTAAGCTGGACTGCGTGCCTTTTCATATGTTTAGAATTTGAGTCTCTCTCTATCAATGATTGCCTAGGTAAACGCAAGGCAAGCTTGGAGCAACCAGAACAGCAGCCGCCTGAAAAGAAAATTGCAGCCGACGGTGAGGTTGGGGTGGCTCTGACAAATTCATTGCCATCTGATGGCGTAGGGATGACGGGGATCCAAGCTACATCAGCTGATTCAATCGTGGGCCCATCATCGTCCGGAAAACAGACTGATGAAGCCATTTCAGACGCTGGGGTTAAAAGTGGGAAGCAGAGAAGCAAGACACCTCAGACATCTGCTGCTCTTGCTCAGGTTTGGAAGAATGAACTGAATTCTGGACGCATGCTGATGTCACTGCATGATCTGTTTGGTGAAGCCATTCTCTCCTTCATTCCATCTCCTGAGATGTGTCTGATCTTGTAATTTGTAACATCATTCTGTTCTTGAAAATCCAAAAAATTGAGTATAAATTGAAGTATTTCTGTAGTGCTGTGGCATGGGATGAGAATGTAAATGTGGTTCCCCTCGTTTAGTTTTAATTCCCTGTGTTTGTGAAGATATTACATCATGTGCATATGGAGAATTTGTAAGAAAAAAGTTATAATATGCTTTTAAGCATCTCGGATAATATAAACTTAAACCAAACGTTTGCTATGAAACTGTATTGAATAAAACTTGAATTGAATAAAGAAATGGTATTTTAGCTTACAAAACTTGGTAGTTGTGCCACAAGTGAGAGGAAAATGAAGCAGCCGCCCCAAACTAATTTTGTTTTGGAGTGATCAAATTATAGAAAGTGACGTAATTTAGACAGGAGTAGAGGACGAATAGTGCAACACATAATTGAGGGAACTTCAAGATTAATACAAGTGACAGTTTTCTTTTTGTTAAATATAATCATCATTTCGGTATGCCTCTGATTTCAGTCGAGTTATTTATTTATTGGATATTAAAGAAATAAATTAAAAATTTTGATATATCGGGATCAAGACATAATGTACAATTTTTTCCCTTAAAAATTACTTAATTAAATATACTGGCTGATTATTTAGTTTTATTTAACTATTAACATAATACTTCATAACTATTTACCGCTTTGTAATCCTTGGTTGGATGTAGTATGCCCTTTAGCCCTATTATTAGATTGATAGCAAACGATGTACCCTTTTCCATCTTGAATCAACGGAATGCAAGAACTCTAAATATATATTACTAATACTATAAAATGGGACTAGAACAAACTTTTATTTTTTGTCCAACCATATAAAGCAGAACAAACTATAAGTAAATGAAACAAGAACAAATAAAAAGAACTCACCCTGATCACTTTGTCAATTTATTTAGTTTTATTAATTTTCTCAAAAAATTAATTAATTCTTATATTAAAAACAGGGATATTGTTATAATTAATAATTTTTAAAAAAAATTGCCAATCATCATTAAATTAAATAATAAATAGATAATACTTAAGTCAAGTTATATTACATTAAGTTCTTGAAATCCAACCACATCAGATATCTAAATCAACTAAACTTTTTCTAAGAAAAAGAAAATAATTTTAAAAACATTATATGGTTTGAAGGAAGGTTCAGTCTTTTTTACCATTCTTCAAACTTCAGAGAATACCTCTCTTTTTATGGAAGAGTGGAAATAATGTTTTTTTTAAAGCTGTGATGTGGGAATATTGATGAAATAGAGGAGAGGTAGAAAAATCAGAACTAAAATCCAATGGCAAAAATCTGATCAGAATGAAATAGACGAAGAAAATTGAGAAAAGAACTAAAATCTAATGTTGTCCTCATCTATTGGCAGCAATATAAGTAAATAAACAATTAATTTGAGTCATATTTGAGGACACCGTTTCTAAGAGTTATTCCTCAACTACCTGCAAAACGAGATGCAGTACTCCCCAGAATTAAACAGATTCTTCCTATAAGAATACAAAAAGACAGAACTAACGAAAGGTAAAAGAATTTAACAAGGAAGAAAACCAAAAAAGGGAAGATGAATGCTCAAAAGCTCAAGCTATGTACATTATCAACCTACCTTATAGCCTCTCACAATTGAACATTGCCAGCCACTTAATTACCATAAAAACAATTTCTAAACGTTGATAGCCTTAAAATGCTGTAATGAAATCGGTTGCATGTATTATAAATTGAAAAGTTTTAATGCCATAAAGATTTGATATAATGATTAAAGGAGGAATTATTGTAGGGTCACAAATAAAAGAATTAATATCAATAAGGTTCTTAAAGGTTGTTAATAGTAGATGCTTCAATTATTAATGGAACATTGCTGATATTAATTTTTTTATTTGGGACCCTCCAGTAGTTCTTCTATGATTAAAAGTGTTAAGGAGTTTGTTTTTTGTTTTTGTTCAAATCTGGATATCCTTCATTACTCAAAAGTGCCAAGCACACCAATACACTAGAAACCAAAACAGATACCTAACCCGAAGCAAAGAAGAGATACACTTAATCGAAAAAAAGGAAGCAGGACAACTAGCGGAGAATAAAGACAACGGGCAGGCAGGAACAAGGAGAAATAGAAGATGAAAATAAAAAATCAACACCATCAACTTAGGCGTCAGATGGGACATGATCCGGAGATGTCCTTTGAGATGTTGCATCAGCAGCTAGAATAGAGGACAAAGGGGGTAAGAGTGTTTCCACCCACCCAATGGGGCACACCCCCTTACAAGCATCAGCAGCAAGGTGGTCTGTTGTTTTTTTACCCTATCTCAGGGTCAAACTAATCGAGAAACTAGTTTCAAGCTGCAACAACTGCAGGATATCTTCAACAATACCATTGGCCCTCCCTTCGCCTAGCTCTGGTTGACTTTTTTGTATGCAAGTAACGAGAGTTTGGCAGTCAGACTTGAAGATAGTATTCTTATTACCCAAGTCATGTGCTATCATTAATGCTCGTTTTAAGGCCAACGCTTCAGTCATGAAGGCGGAAACTGATTTGACTTTGTCTACAAAGGCACATAACAAGTCACCTCTATTATTGCGGCATATAATTCCTATGGCGGCTTTTCTATCACGTTCCTTGAATGCTCTATCTACGTTAATCTTCAGAGTGTTTCCAAGTGGGGAAAGCCTGGGTGTGAAGCCCATTTGCATCCCAATAGGCAGTGAGCTGGGTAGTGGATTGCTCCATAACCTTAATAGGATTAGGAATTACCCCATTGAAGATCTTATCATTTCTGCTTTTCCAAATGTACCATAAGAGCCAACTTATGAGTGCAACCTCATATTCAGAGAAAGGGCTAGAATGGTTAATCATTGATCCCCACCATATTGAGAAATGACTAATATGCTCAATGTCAAGCTTGAGGGACAAACTTCATCCAAACCACACACAACGTACCCACGTGCGTTGGAAGAAAAGGTGCTCAATGCTCTCAACAAGCTAATTAACCATCTTACTAATTCAATTATAAAGAAATAATGTAATTAATAAAAAATCTCATCATAATAAGCGAGTAGCTAGATCGTGTTATCATTTCTTTCATTAGAACTTATCATTGCATTTGATTATTAATTGAATTCCTCAATTGAG
The DNA here is from genome assembly GCA_006871305.1 of Vachellia collinsii. Taxonomy (NCBI): domain Eukaryota; kingdom Viridiplantae; phylum Streptophyta; class Magnoliopsida; order Fabales; family Fabaceae; genus Vachellia; species Vachellia collinsii. Next base: position 47,059 of record QFDD01000209.1, on the reverse strand, counting down.
TCTTAAAGTGATTTTCTCTGGAAAAAAAAAAAAGATGTAATTTAATTTATGAAGCAATTTGACACATTTTTTCTAAATTGCGCTATTCATGACTTGTAAATTTTATTTTCTACAATTTATATCTATGTGTATAATCTCATATATAAATCACACTATCTGCAAGCTAAGAACATTATGCAACTTGTTTTTATAATTTATTATTCACAGGCTATGTGAATATATGCATATATATATATATATATATATGTTGGCTTGCATGGAATCAACACGATGATTATACTTAAATACTCTATCGACGATTATACTCAAATACTCTGTCAACGGCAGCATCATTTGTCACATTTGAACCTAGGAAAACCACTTAAATACACACATTAAAAACTTGAGGATTAACTTCACATATAATGCCCAACATAACTTGTCCGCTTTTAACCAAACTTACTATTTCATTCAACATAAATAATACAAAATGGTGCACATATATTGCACAGTAATATAGAATCTCTTTAGCTTCATTGCATTGCAAAGCTGAATAAATACCACACCAATATAAATGCGTGAAATTATATTGAACCACATATATGAGGACACATAAATATAATCTGCAGAATACAAAATGAAGAATTAATGAAGCTTGAAGCTGAAATTACGTTCCTGATGTTCTCTGTAAATCGGTCCCAACAAGAACATATATATATATAACTCCCTCCATCCAGTTCTAAATATAAGATCTAGATATTTATATATATGATGAAAGAAGAAGGATGGGATCATGAGTGGAAAGCAGAGAGAAGCTTAGAGATCAAATAATCAGAGATGATTCGGTTGGTCTTATCAGTGGGATGGAAGGCGTCCCAGAACACATATCTGTCTGCGTCTATGCATGTCAACGGATTCTTGTCGCTGCACAGATAACTCATCTCGAATGTTCCTGTCGAGCAACATGCCTTCTCCACCACTTCAAATCCTGCTTTTCAAATTCACTCATCATTCATATCAATTCATATTCTCATCCATATTTATATACATTCGGTTTCTTAATGTAGCAGCTAGCTAGATTATTGATTTCTGTAAAGGATTTAAGAAATTTGTTAAGCTGATTATTGTTCATTAATAATATGCATTGGTTTCCTACCTTAAAATACCAATTTTAATCATTTGCATTGGAATTACATTTAAGTTGAATATATGGGTAGGTGGGGTGGTTGTTTGTGAGACCCAAATTAAGAATGAAAGTTTAAGTATGAGTTTATGCAAAGAAAAACAAAATAGACCATGGAAATGGGAAGCATGCAACATGCTCAAATTAGTGTAGATGCCCTACCACAATATATATATATAGTCCATGTCATTTTCACCCGACAACGCAATCAATTTAGAGGTGTATATGATATTGAATAGATACATAGACTTAATATTTTTTAAATTTCTGTCTTTCATTAATAAAAAGACTGAATTACTTTTTTGCACCATCAAACAACAATTCAAGTTGAGAAATTTGAAATTCCTAATGCTATTAGAATGTAAAACAAAACGTAACCCTAACCTTCAAAATTAATTATATAAATACATAGTGAAATTGTTTAATTCACTTTCTTTTTCCAAATTACGGTGCTTAAATATATGCAAGTCTGGCTTGGACCTCCATTATGGTGTGTTTGGTTGTGCAAATAGGCTTAGCGTTGATTATGAGAAATAAAGGCAACCCTAAAAGTTGAGTACTGTACCTGCAAAACCAACTCATGGACCATGGTGGCCACTGGCCATTTATAGGAACTCCAACTAGCCTATTCAAATTAAATCTATCAACCTATATCTACATATTTATATATATATATATATATATCACGACACAGGGACAGAAGCAGGCATCGTACGTAAAAGGTGGCTAGATAATAAAATTGCTCCTGATTCATAATGACTGTGTCAGGAAGCATCCATTTGGTATTATATACAAGGCTGTCTTCTACCTTCCCTTTTGATCAAAATTACGCAGTTTCTAACATGAAATCGATCAATATTACACAGAAATTAAATAATAAAGACTCCTCGGGAGGGAGATATTGATCGATTTTCTTTCATAGAAACCAGATGACTAAGTGAATCCTCAACTTGAGGGAATATATAAATAACATGATAAGTTTATTTAGGATTAATTTTTAAAAAGTAATTATATATAATTTAAAATAAGTACGTGAGAGAAGTTTTATATTGATTTATATAAAAAAAAATTTAAAAATAGTTCACAGACAAATTCAATGCCATCATCAAATATGAAGTCACAACTTATTAATAAATTGCATGGAATTAAATGAGGCAGATGTGGAGCGGTTGTAAAGGAGCAGCAATAATAATGTTAAAGAAAAGACTTGAGTCAAGTTTATTGTAACCATTCCCTCTGTTGTTCAAAATTCTGCCACTGGTATTATGATTTTATTAATATTTAACCCCTAATGCTGATGTAGGAAAAATATTATATGAAGTAAAACATGATCCAGAAAAGTGGATCTAATGATTCCAAGGAACTTAATATAGGGTTAACCGTAATAATAAATAAAACTCACTAGCAGGCTTTAATGAAAAAATATAATCATCAAAAAATCTCATGATAAATAAGTAATATGACAAGTTTCAACGTACAATATGATGATAAATTTTATATTATTTACTTGTTGTACAATCTTTTAGTGCACACATTCCATTTTTAAGAACCTCGTCTGTGTGTGTTTAGTTATTTTCTATAATAATAATGATGATGATGTGAGAAGATGAATTATATTACCGTAAGAGGAAGGTTTGGTGATAATGTCATTGACGATGTCGTATGCGTTGGCAGAGACCACTTCGATCGAAGGAAGCTCCCTGGTGAGCCTGTTCAGCATGGTTTCGAGCTTTTGGTTGAACTGCAGAGCGACGTCGTTGTACTTTCGGTCACAATCGTGATGGCCTAAGACGTTGACGGTCCTCTCCAGTGGGAGGCAGCCAACGGGGACGAGCCCCGTGACGGAGAGCTTGCGAGCTCCGAGATGATAGAGCTGCGTGATGAAATCGCGGGCGATACCCACCAGAAAGTCCTGGTACTGCGACACACTGAATTGCAGCCTCCTCGTGGGGAAGACGAAGTAGTTCTCTAAGAAATCGTTAGTTCCAAGGCTCATTAAGTAAAGTGCCTCACTTAACACCTTATTAGCCTTCTCCACGCCAAGATACTCTCTCAGTTTAGCTTGATACTCTCTGTAATACTCCAATTCCTTCCACAGTGGTATCACATTCTGTACAAACACACATAAATACACACACATCATTAATAATAATGTTTCACGTTCCCTCGTGTGTATGTGTGTGTTTCAATTCAAGTCTTTACACTTCTTTGTCCCTTTTGTTTATAAATCATTTTAAACATATTTCACATAGATCAATAAAAACTTTAACTCTGTGTTAAAATTCAAGAATTTTTAAAATTTATCCCTGTATAATATGTACTACAATATATTAGAGCAAAATCATAACTTAATAAATTAAAGATAAAGTTGTACATTTGCATAAAAAAATTTAATGAAGTGACTTGTAAATGAGATCAAAAAAAAAAATTCTCTCGATCTCTGCTATATAACTAGAAGTAGAGGAGTATATGGCATATTCATTTGGTCCTGTTTATAAGTCAATATCTAGCTTGTTTAACACAAACCAAGAAAGACTTTAAATTTTGTTAACTCTGTCTTAAAATTTAATAACTTTTCAATTTTATTCTTATCTAATATTCACTATAACACATAAGAATAAATTCAACACATAATAAATAAAAAAAGAAAATTGTACATTCATATAAAAAATGTATTAAGCTTCCTTATAAATAAGATCAAACTAAACATTCTCTCTCCATTTTATATATTCTCTCTCTACTATATAAATAGGATGAGAAAAGTTATTAACTTTGGCAAAGGAAACAAAAACGAGTGTTTTATAATTAAATATGTAATGTAATGAGAGGGGCACATTTAGTAGTTGGGAGGATGTAGTAGTATTAATTTTATATCATGCATCATACCCGACCGGTAGGTGACCATTCATGAAAATATTATACTTGCGGTTACCAAAGGTGGTTCACATGTTGAAGTGAAGGGGTGATTTATGACTAAATTTATTTTGATAACAATTCTTCTAGTTTTTAAACTTCACTGAAATTTAACCAAAAAAAAAAAAATTGACCTAGTATTAGAAAATTAAAATTAAAATATTTATTGCAATAATTAATAGCATCGAATTGACGCACATACTATCGAAAATTCATGAAGACTGGTATGCTTTCGAGTATATTAAATTTATAACCTTTGACAAGACATATATAGATACAGTATGTTAACTAAAAAATCACTCTAATGAAAATTTGACCTTTTATTTTTAGAATATTTTGATGGAAATATATTTAGTAATGAAATATATCATGAACCCATGCAATATTGGATCCTTTATCATTTATCAAGCAAATCGCAATCACAATCTTTATTTAAAATAAGTCTTATGATAAGTGCATTCCACCTACTCTAGTTGCGAAATTAGAGAAGTTTGAAGAGCACGCACTCGCACTGTTAAATAAGTTTTGCAATTAATTATATTTCCCTCAAAAACAAAGACTCAATTACGTACGTGCAAATTAATCTCAATCAAATCTTTCAAACATTCATGGAGACAACAACACTTTCTACGTATACGCTCCTTTTTTTAAGTACAAAATCATTCAATAAACCCTAATTTCCTTTCAGGTGTTAATAAAAATAAAGACAGAGAAGAGCAAAGACTTACAAGAACATCAGAAGTTGCATTATCGTAACCAGTTCCAGCAGAAGCAAAGCAAACACCAGTGGCAAAATCCTTCATGGAGTAGGAGGGATCCAAGTAGGCAGGCACGTAGGGCTTGATACCCAACGCCTCGGAGATGAAGTCCGGCGGAACACGGCCGTTGGAGAAGCGGCCCGTTGGGCGGCCGCCCTCGAAGTCGCGGCCGTATGGGCGAAAGTTGCTCTTGAGAACGGTGGCGATCCTGTTGTTGTTTCCAGTATCCACAGTAGAGTCTCCAAACACTATCACTGCAGGGAACTTCTTGTTATTAACATTGCAAACAACATTAACGAAATGAGTTGTCGCCAAAAGAAAAGATAAAAATAATATTATGCTGTATACGCTTTCCATTTCTTGCAGAAAGCCTGCTGGGATATTCAATGCATGACACATATACGCTGAGAAATATATATGCCTTTATATATATAGTTGTGATCGGAGACAGACTGGAGAAATGATGATGATGTGACGGGAAGAAATAAATTAATAAGCAGCTAAAGTTTGGTGGCAGGTTTAATTTAATTAATTTAGTGGATTTGTTTTTTCCTTTTTGGGCCAAATAAATGAATAATGTATAGAGTGGATGATATGTATTTAGTGTGTCGGTTGGTTATATGAAGATTTTATGTGAGTGTTTGTGAATGAGGGGTTGCCGGGGTGAGATGAAAAAACCATCTCATGCATGATTTTGGAAATTTGCTGAGCAACAAATAATGTGTTTGTAGGAGCAAGTAATAATTAATTAAAGCGACGAAACGGAAAGCCTGAGGTTTGACGTGTGGGTTTAAAGCAACAATAAATAGACAAAGACGATTGTTTAATGCACAGGAGAAAATAATAATCTGAATATCCAAACAGCGAATAAGTTTACTGCGAAGTTATTTACTTATTTATTATTATTATTTGACACACGGTCTCTCCCTTGTGTTATCCTCCTTACTGCATGCAGGTTCGTACACATATATAAGAAAATTGCTTTAGAGATGTTTGGAAAAATTTTAGTAAGATAAATTTTTTTATCATATTACTGTCGACATATATGTTTTTATTCTGATAAGTATGTTGAGAAACTGCAAAACATGTAATTGCAGCTCTTATTGTTATTGTAGTGCTCCTAAAAAGATATTTTAGAATGCTAGATTTAAAAAAAAAATTATTTTAGAATATTGAGTGATATTAAAAATACTTTAGAATGCTACATATTATTTGAATCCTTTTAAAAATGTACAAATTTGTATGTGCTACCGAGAGATTTGTATTGATGAATTGATTTAATTTTTATACATATAACCTTTTTGGTGCTCGGTAAGATAATTGCATTGATGCACCAAAGATCACCAATAAAAATCTTGTTTTCCTTTGTCAAATCAAATCAAGTTGATTAAATTGAAGTACCGAGTTGGCATATGATGCATAATTAATATGCATGATTTAATGCTTTAAGCATAATTTCTACCAACTAAACAAATTTTCTAATTAAAATTTCATGCTTAGCACCACAGGAAATAATTTACTTCTAGCATCACCAATAATTGGACAGAGTTGTCTGGGAAATACAAATTCATTGCCATCTGATGCAGAATTTGTAAGAAAAAAGTTATAATATGCTTTTAAGCATCTCGGATAATATAAACTTAAACCAAACGTTTGCTATGAAACTGTATTGAATAAAACTTGAATTGAATAAAGAAACTTTATTTTAGCTTACAAAACTTGGTAGTTGTGGCACAAGTGAGAGGAAAATGAATCAGCCGTCCCAAACTATTTTTGTTTTGGAGGATCAAATTATAGAAAGTGACATAACTTAGACAGGAGTAGAGGACGAATGGTGCAACACATAATTGAGGGAACTTCAAGATTAATACAAGTGACAGTTTTCTTTTTATTAAATATAATCATCATTTCAGTATGACTTTGATTTCAGTCGAGTTATTAAAGAAATAAATTAAAAAATTTTGACATATCGGGATCAAGACATAATGTACAATTTTTTTGCCTAAAAAATTACTTAATTAAATATACTGGCTGATTATTTAACATAATACTTCATAACTATTTACCGAACATTAAAATTTAGCGCTTTGAGATACTTGGCTCGATGTAGTATGCTAAATAGCCCTATTATTAGATTGATAGAAAGCGATGTACTCTTTTCCATCTTGAATCAAAGGAATGCAAGAAATTTAATATATATATATATATATCACTAATACAATAAAATGGGACTAGAACAAACCTTTTTTTTTTTTTTGTCAAAATCATATAGAGCAGGCCAAACAATAAGTAAATGAAACCAGAACAAATAAAAAGATCCCACTCTAATCAATTTGTCAATTTATTTAGTTTTATTAATTTTCTCAAAAAATCAATTAATTCTTATATTGAAAGCAGAGGTGTTGTCATCATTAAATTAAACGATAAATGGATAATACTTAAGTCAAGTTCTATTACATTAAGTTCTCGAAATCCAACCACATCACATATCTAAATCAATTGAACCTTTTGAAGAAAAAGAAAATAATTTTAAAAAAATTATATGGTTTTAAGGAAGGTTCAGTCTTTCCTGCCATTCTTCAGACTTCAGAGAATACCTCTCTTTTTATGGAAGAGTGGAAATAATTTTTTTTTTCTTAAAAAAAAAGGCTGTGATGTGGGAATATTGATGAAATAGAGGAGAGGTAGGAAAATCAGAACTAAAATCCAATGGCAAAAATCTGATCAGAATGAAATGGACGAAGAAAATTGAGAAAATAACTAAAATCTAATGTTGTCCTCATCTAGTGGCAGCAATATATATAAATAAACAATTAATCCGAGTCACATCTGAAGATACTATTTCTAAAAGTTATTCCATAATTACCAGCAAAGCAAGATGCGACAATCCTTAAAATTAAAAGGATCCTTTCTGTAAGAATACAAAAAGACAGAATTAACGAAAGGTAATAGAATTTAGCGAAGAAGAGAACCAAAGAAGGAAAGAAAAATGCTCGAAAGCTCAAGCTATGTATATCTTCAACCTACCTTATAGCCTCTCACAATTGAACATTGCCAGCCACTTAATTACCATAAAAACAGTTTCTAAACGTTGATAGCCTTAAGATGTTGTAATGAAATCGGTTGCATGTATTATAAATTGAAAAGTTTTAATGCCATAAAGATATAATATAATGATTAAATGTGTTAAATAGTATGTATGTTCAAACCACCCCCAAAAAAAAATCCAAATTTCGCAAGTATAGGCTAACATCTTATGATAAGCTCTTTTATTCATAATAACATTTGAATTTTTGCAAGAGGCCTCAACGAAGGTGCTTAATCTGTGTCTAACTCGTAACAGAGTAGGGTAAAATCACTAGATTTATCTCTTATAACCCTTTATTGTGCTCGAGCTTACTCCTCCTCTTGACTCAATTACTGGTTAAAAATCACATATTATTATATATTAATAATAATTTGGACCCCTCACAATCGCAAATAATGTAGAATTCTTTCTTTAACACACTAACGTATATTATTTATAACATAAGTAACTATGGGGTAAGGGGGGAACGGAAAATCAGTGCGAGGTTTGTAAACATATTGAACAAGAGGAATAGCAAGCACAAAATGAAGAAAGGCATATTCATTAATATAATTTATATTCAAGAACCCCTTGGGGCATGACATGGTGAGGGAGGGAACACCTTATACTCTCCCTTCACAACTAAAACACATTTTAAGGCCTCTACACATAGACTTTCAGTGCAGCCTAATTAGATGATTAATCCAACTAACTAATTAACCATCTTACTAATTCAATTAAAAAGAAGTAATGTAATTACTAAAAAAATCTCATCATAATAAGTTAGTAGCATAGATCCTATTATCATTTTCTGTATTATAACTTATCATTGCATACCACTTATTGTTGTGAGATTTCATAATTAATTGCATTCCTCAATTGAGTCTTAAAGTGATTTTCTCTGAAAAAAAATAGTGTAATTTAATTTATGAAGCAATTTGACACATTTTTTCTAAATTGCGCTATTCATGAGTTATAAATTTTATTTTCTACAATTTATATCTATAATCTCATATATAAATCACATTATCTGCAAGCTAAGAAAATTATGCAACTTGTTTTTATAATTTATTATTCACAGGCTATGTGAATATATATATATATATATAGGTTGGCTAGCATGGAATCAGCGGTGATTATACTTAAATACTTTGACGACGATTATACTCAAATGCTCTGTCGACGGCAGCATCATTTGTCATATTTGAACCTAGGAAAACCACTTAAATACACATTAAGAACTTGAGGATTAACTTCACATATAATGCCCAATATATATAACTTGTCCGCTTTTAACCAAACTTACTATTTCATTCAACATAAATAATACAAAATGGTGCACATATATTGCACAGTAATATAGAATCTCTTTAGCTTCATTGCATTGCAAAGCTGAATAAATACCACACCAATATAAATGCGTGAAATTATATTGAACCACATATATGAGGACACATAAATATATCTGCAGAATACAAAATGAAGAATTAATGAAGCTTGAAGCTGAAATTACGTTCCTGTCCCAACAAGAACATATATATATATATCCAGTTCTAAATATAAGATCTAGATATTTATATATATGATGAAAGAAGAAGGATGGGATCATCAGTGGAAAGCAGAGAGAAGCTTAGGGATCAAATGATCACAGATGATTCGGTTGGTCTTATCAGTGGGATGGAAGGCGTCCCAGAACACATATCTGTCTGCGTCTATGCATGTCAACGGATTCTTGTCGCTGCACAGATAACTCATCTCGAATGTTCCTGTCGAGCAACATGCCTTCTCCACCACTTCAAATCCTGCTTTTCAAATTCACTCATCATTCATATCAATTCATATTCTCATCCATATTTATATACATTCGGTTTCTTAATGTAGCAGCTAGCTAGATTATTGATTTCTGTAAAGGATTTAAGAAATTTGTTAAGCTGATTATTGTTCATTAATAATATGCATTGGTTTCCTACCTTAAAATACCAATTTTAATCATTTGCATTGGAATTACATTTCAGTTGAATATATGGGTAGGTGGGGTGGTTGTTTGTGAGACCCAAATTAAGAATGAAAGTTTAAGTATGAGTTTATGCAAAGAAAAACAAAATAGACCATGGAAATGGGAAGCATGCAACATCCTCAAATTAGAGTAGATGCCCTACTACAATATATATATATATATATAGTCCAGGTCATTTTCACCCGACAACGCAATCAATTTAGAGGTAGATACATAGACTTATAATATTTTTTAAATTTCTGTCTTTCATTAATAAAAAAGACTGAATTACTTTTTTCCCCATCAAACAACAATTAAAGTTGAGAAATTTGAAATTCCTAATGCTATTAGAATGTAAAATAAAACGTAACCCTAACCTTCAAAATTAATTATATAAATACGTAGTGAAATTGTTTAATTCACTTTCTTTTTCCAAATTACGGTGCTTATAAATATATGTAAGTCTGGCTTGGACCTCCATTATGGTGTGTTTGGTTGTGCAAATAGGCTTAGAATTGATTATGAGAAGTAAAGGCAACCCTAAAAGTTGAGCACTGTACCTGCAAAACCAACTCATGGTGGCCACCGGCCATTTATAGGAACTCCAACTAGCTTATTCAAATTAAATCTATCAACCTATATATACATATTTATATATATATCATGACACAGGGACAGAAGCAGGCATCGTACGTAAAAGGTGGCTAGATAATAAAATTGCTCCTGATTCATAAGGACTATGTGTCAGGAAGCATCTATTTCGTACTATATACAAGGCTGTCTTCTACCTTCCCTTTTGATCAAAATCATGCGGTTTCTAACATGAAATCGATCAATATTACACAGTAATTAAATAATATAGTATTTGAAAATTAAGAAAGACTCCTCGGGAGGGAGATATTGATCGATTTTCTTTCATAGAAACCAGATGACTAAGTGAATCCTCAACTTGCGGGAATATATAAATATAATAGCTACTCTATATATTTGTAAACATGATAAGCTTGTTTTGGATTAATTTTTAAAAGGTTATTATATACAATTTAAAATAAGTACATGAAAGAAATTTTATCTCGATTTACGTAAAAATAATTCTGAAAGTGGTGAACAAACAAACTTGATGTCTTCATCAAATATGAAGTCAAAGCTTATTAATGAATTGCATGGAATTAAATGAGGCAGATGTGGAGTGGTTGTAAAGGAGCAGCAATAATAATGATAAAGAAAAGACTTGAGTCAAGTTTATTGTAACCATTCCCTCTGTTGTTCCAAATTCTGCCACTGGTATTATGATTTTATTAATATTTAACCCCTAATGCTGATGTAGGAAAAATATTATATGAAGTAAAACTTGATCCAGAAAAGTGGATCTAATGATTCCAAGGAACTTAATATAGGTTTAACCGTAATAATAAATAAAACTCACTAGCAGGCTTTAATGAAAAAATATAATCATCAAAAACTCTCATGATAAATAAGTAATATGACAAGTTTCAACGTACAATATGATGATAAATTTTATATTATTTACTTGTTGTATAATTTTTTAGTGAACACGTTCCTTTTTTAAGAACCTCCTCTCTGTGTGTTTAGTCATTTTCTTTAATAATAATGATAATGTGAGAAGAAGAATTATATTACCGTAAGAGGAAGGTTTGGTGATAATGTCATTAACGATGTCGTATGCGTTGGCAGAGACCACTTTGATCGAAGGAAGATCCCTGGTGAGCCTGTTCAGCATGGTTTCGAGCTTTTGGTTGAACTGCAGAGCGACGTCGTTGTACTTTTGGTCACAATCGTGATGGCCTAAGACGTTGACGGTCCTCTCCAGTGGGAGGCAGCCAACGGGGACGAGCCCCGTGACGGAGAGCTTGCGAGCTCCGAGATGATAGAGCTGCGTGATGAAATCGCGGGCGATGCCCACCAGAAAGTCCTGGTACTGCGACACACTAAATTGCAGCCTCCTCGTGGGGAAGACGAAGTAGTTCTCTAAGAAATCGTTAGTTCCAAGGCTCATTAAGTAAAGTGCCTCACTTAACACCCTATTAGCCTTCTCCACGCCAAGATACTCTCTCAGTTCAGCTTGATACTCTCTGTAATACTCCAATTCCTTCCACAGTGGTATCACATTCTGTACAAACACACATAAATACACACACATCATTAATAATAATATTTCACCTTCACTCTTGTGTATGAGTGTGTTTCAATTCAAGGATTTACACTTCTTTGTCCCTTTTGTTTATAAATCATTTTAAACATAGTGTGTTAAAATTCAAGAATTTTTAAATTTTATCTTTGTATAACATGCACTGTGATAGATTAGAGCAAATTCATGATTTAGTAAATTAAAGGTAAAATTGTATATTTATATAAAAAATTTAATAAAATGGCTTGTAAAAGAGATCAAACAAACTTTTTCTCTCTATTTCTCTGCTATATAACTAGGACTATAGGAGTGTATGGCATATTCATTGGGTCCTGTTTATTAGTCATCTCCAGCATGTTTAACACAAACCAAAGAAAACTTTAAATCTCATTAGTTCTATCTTAAAATTTAACAACTTTTCAATTTTATCTTTATATAATATTAATTATAATACATAAGAATAAATTCAACACATAATAAATAAAAAAATTTATTTTGATAACAATTCTTCTAGTTTTAAAACTTCACTGAAATTTAACCCAAAAAAAATGACGTAGTTTTAGAAAATTAAAATTAAACTATTTAATTGCAATAATTAATAGCATCGAATTGACGCACATACTATCGAAAATTCATTAAGACTGGTATACTTTCGAGTATATTAAATCACTCTAATGAAAATTTGACCTTGTATTTTTAGAATATTTTGATGGAAATATATTTAGTAATGAAATATACCATGAACCCATGCAATATTGGATCCTTTATCATTTATCAAGCAAATCGCAATCACAATCTTTATTTAAAATAAGTCTTATGATAAGTGCATTCCACCTACTCTAGTTGTGAAATTAGAGAAGTTTGAAGAGCATGCACTCGCACTGTTAAATAAGTTTTGCAATTAATTATCTTCCCCTCAAAAACAAAGACTCAATTTCGTACGTGCAAATTAATCTTAATCAAATCTTTCAAACATTCATGGAGACAACAACACTTTCTACGTATACGCTCCTTTTTTTAAGTACAAAATCATTCAATAAACCCTAATTTCCTTTCAGGTGTTAATAAAGATAAAGACAAAGAGAAGAGCGAAGACTTACAAGAACATCAGAAGTTGCATTATCGTAACCAGTTCCAGCAGAAGCAAAGCAAACGCCAGTGGCAAAATCTTTGATGGAGTAGGAGGGATCCAAGTAGGCAGGCACGTAGGGCTTGATACCCAACGCCATGGAGACGAAGTCCGGCGGAACACGGCCGTTGGAGAAGCGACCGGTTGGGCGGCCACCCTCGAAGTCGCGGCCGTATGGGCGGAAGTTGCTCTTGAGAACGGTGGCGATCCTGTTGTTGTTTCCAGTATCCACAGTAGAGTCTCCAAACACTATCACTGCAGGGAACTTCTTGTTATTAACATTGCAAACAACATTAACGAAATGAGTTGTCGCCAAAAGAAAAGATAAAAATAATATTATGCTGTATACGCTTTCCATTTCTTGCAGAAAGCCTGCTGGGATATTCAATGCATATGACACATACGCTGAGAAATATATATGCCCTTATATATATAGTTGTGATCAGAGAGAGACTGGAGAAATGATATGATGTGACGGGAAGAAATTAATTAATAAGCAACTAAAGTTTGGTGGGAGGTTTAATTTAATTAATTTAGTGGATTTGTTTTTTCCTTTTTGGGCCAAATAAATTGATAATGTATGTAGTGGATGATATGTATTTAGTGTGTTGGTTGGTTATATGAAGATTTTATGTGTGTGTTTGTGAATGAGGAGCTGCCAGAGAGAGTTGAAAAAACCATCTCATGCATGATTTTGGAAATTTGCTGAGCAATAAATAATGTGTTTGTAGGAGCAAGTAATAATTAATTAAGGCAACGAAAAGGAAAGCCTGAGGTTTGACGTGTGGGTTTAAAGCAACAATAAATAGAAAGAGACGCTTGTTTAATGCACGGGAGAAAATAATAATCTGAATATCCAAACAGCGAGTAAGTTTACTGCAAAGTTATTTATTTATTTATTATTATTATTTGACACATGGTCTCTCCCTTGTGGCATGCAGCTTCGTACACATATATAAGAAAATTGCTTTAGAGATGTTTGGAAAAATTTTAATAAGATAAATTTTTTTATCATATTTACTGTCGACATATATGTTTTTATTATGATAACTATGTTGAGAAACTGCAAAACATGTAATTGCAGCTCTAATTGTTATTGTTTTGTAGGGCTCCTAAAAAGATTTAGAATGCTGGATTTATGAAAAATTATTTTAAAATATTGAGTGATATTAAAAACACTTTAGAATACTGCATATTATTTGAATCCTTTTAAAAATGTACAAATTTGTATGTGCTACCGAGAGATTTGTATTGATGAATTGATTTAATTTTTATACATATAACCTTTTTGGTGTGCTCGGTAAGATAATTGCATTGATGTACCAAAGATCACCAATAAAAATGTTGTTTTCCTCTGTCAAATCAAATCAAGTTGATTAAATTGATGTACCGAGTTGGCATATATATGATGCATAATTAATATGCATGATTTAATGTTTTAAGCATAATCTCTACCAACTAAACACAATTTCCTTAAGATCGATTTAGACTTTATAGAAGGGCTTACAACTCTGTCCAATTATTGGTGATGCTAGAAATAAATTATTTCCTGTGGTGCTCAGCATAAAATTTTAATTAGAAAATTTGTTTTGGTTATAAATATATATAATATCTCAATTGTTTTAATATCCCTTATTTCATTTTTTTTTCTTACATTTCTTTCATTAATTTCATTATTTATCTTTTTCTCTATCTCTCACATTTAATTAATATCTTCATTTTAGATATACATTTAAAAAATAACATACATTTGTATATAAGCAATCAACTTAACCAAGTTTCTTACTCTTTATGAATTAATTATCTGTATTTTATATTTAGAATCAAACGGAAGGATTTTATATTAAAATTTATATGGTATTAACAAGTGATTTGACCGACGCTTCCTTGATTTTAGAAAAGAATGGCATAAAAGATTATGGGAATATGAAAATTACGGAACTTATGTTTTTTTTTACCCAAAAAAAAATTACTCTATTGTGTGCGTGCGTGTGGAGAAATTTTACAAATGCATTGTACCTGCAATCCATAACACAGTACAATATAGGACAATTTTCAGAAGTCCTAATTTTTTTTTTTGGGGCCAACTTTTAGAAGCTCTACTTGATCCATAGGACAATGGATGGTGGTCATAATTCTTTTTCAACCATACCCACCCTTCGTTCATTTATTATTACTTCAGCCATTTAAAGATAAAATTAAAATATGCTCATTGAATCATTAACATTAGATAAATTACTTAAAGGTTACCATATATCATTATAATACATATTAATTTATAAGTGAATCATTTATTAGAGATAAAATGATATGCATATTATATTTAGAGTCAAGAACACCCACCTAAGTAGCCCTCATAATTATTAGGAGCGAAGGAGTATTAAATTATTGAGAAAGATTAAGATTTTAACCAACATTTATTAGAACTGCATTGTCATTGCCTGTGGAGAGGAGGTAGGTCTGTAAGGGGCAGAGCCTCATGATTTGAGAGTACAGGAATTGTTGAGGCTATTCAATGTGTAATTAATTAGATGGCCAATTAATCTGACTAAAGTACGGCCAAATAATTTATGATTTTGGTTATATACAGTCCTCAAAGACTGGCCCCACTAAGACAAATAATCAATTCAAAATTGATTGACCTGTCCAAATCAATTTCAAGATGGTCTGTTAATTAGTGTTCTAATTTTCTCTTAAAACTAAATTTTATGATCTTACATTTTTTTTTTTACCACAATTCAACTGATTTCTCTCTTTGACTACTTCACTAGTTTAAACTCGAGTATTATTTAATCTAATTAAAATACTTCTTTTAAAAATACTTTTTACATTTATGCGAATTCAAATTCAGAGCCAGAAAAACAGGAAAAATATCCCTGCATGTGGAGGAGTGGTTCTATTTTATTTTGGATGGGGTAAGGAATGGGGGGAGCATTATAAAAAGAGTTAAAAATCTTTGCTTGAGAGTATTTTTCTTCATGAGAGTGAAATAATATTGATAAGCCATTTCTATTTTTTTTTAATTATGTATATTTTCCCATCCCATTGATGTGACAATTATTTATACTACCGAGATGTCTGGCTTGTAACGGGATTGACAATTGGCCGGAGTAATGGGCGTAAGAATTAACCCCTTTTAATTTTTCATCCTCATATTTTCATATTATATTGGATTTATAATAAACGGAAATAATATATAAATAAATAAATACATATAAGTGCACATTTATATAACAACAATCAAATCAATTGGTAATTAATCAATAATTTCACAACATCAATTATCGATATGATTTTTTCAAATATGATTAATTAAACAAAAATATTCTAGAGGATGTACAATCTGTAATGATATTGTTAATACATGCGTATATATTAATAAATAATATTATTGGATGGTTAGGTGTCCTGTCCCGGTGTCCCCTATCAAGCGGACGGAAGTCACTGTATATGAATACTCACTCACTCTTTGCCCATGGCATTTTTTAAAGAGAATTAATGACAAAATCATATCATTAATTTAGAAACTAGATAATAAAAAATGAGTTAAATTAATTATTTATAAAAATATATATTGATTTCTTTGAAATGTCATATTTAATTGACTGTATTAGAATTTTCTTTTAACGTAAATCCCTTAATATATACAATTTTAATAGGAATAATTTGATAAATAATTATAAATTTAAGAGATAAAATATTGTAATTTCCAATATTTTGGATCAAAATTAAACTTGACCCTTGACTAACTCTTACATTTACAAAGAATACTATTCATGTACATTCGGTCATTCAAAAATAGTCTCATGGTTCACATAGGCTTGTGAATTGTAAACATACAAAAGGCTTATCATAAAGTCAATATTATATACTGAATATCAAAATCAAGAGAATCATTAATGATATTGCCTTTTTTATTATATAATCCATTGATATTTGTTTTGTTAACATTTAAGATCAATAGTATATATATCATGGAGCCAAATATAATATTCTAACCATATTTGCCAACAACCACGTGGCTATGTCTATGTATGTTTTTCTTCTCGTCATCATCGAAAAACTACTGTAGGATTTTCTCTTTTATTTCTTTCATTCATGTACCACATATATATATATATAATTTCAAATAAGATACCACAAAGTCTAATAAGTACTGCAATAATATCAGTTCTTCTAGATTCTAATTAAGTTCATTCTTAATTACCTTTTTGAATTCCTTGGTGATAACATGTAAATGTTAAAACGGTGTGTCTTCTCATGTTGGAAGTTAATATGCTCGTGTCTCACACCATCGATATGAGTGTGCATGACCATTGACCAAATGTGTATGATTGTTGAAACGGTGTGTCTTCTCATGTTGGAAATTAACATGCTCGTACCTCACACTATCGATATGGGTGTGCATGACCATTGACCAAATGTGTATGAATGTTGAAACGGTGTGTCTTCTCGTGTTGGAAATTAACATGCTCGTACCTCACACCATCGATACAGGTGTGCATGACCATTGACCAAATGTGTATGAATGTTGAAACGGTGTGTCTTCTCATGTTGGAAATTAACATGCTCGTGCCTCACACCATCAATACGGGTGTGCATGACCATTGACCAAATGTGTATGAATGTTGAAACGGTGTGTCGCCTTAGGTTGAAAACTAAATGTTTCAAATTTAATGTTTTATAAAATTATTATTATATTTTATAAATTAATCTTTATTTTTCTGTACTGTAGTTATGAACTTTCTAAATAGAATTTAAGATTTTTAATTTATTTATTAATGTTTATAATATTAACAATTTTATAAAACAAATAAAAGTTCTAACAAGAAAAGGAAAAGGAAAAAAGAAAATAAGAGGAGATTCCCGCTTTATAGTCCAACGGTGTGTAGATATTCTTTTTTGTTAGACGCATGTGTCTTCTAATTGAAATAATTCTATTTGAGGTATTATTAAATACTAAATGTAGACACATCTTCTAATAAGAAATGAATTTTGATTAGTCACGTAGTGATTGACTAACATTTTCTATGAGATAAATTCATGTGGGTAGCAGGAACTTTTTTACAAGTGGGAGGTTGCTTTGAAAAAGGAGAAAAAAAACATCAATCACAAACTCATAATATAAATACTAGAGACAATCCTGATCAAGGTACTATCAAATATTAAACATAGATACATTTTTTAGCGGGTTTAATAAACACTCTCAGACACCAATATCTTTCTACCTTTTTTGCCACCGGAAAACAAAATAGTTATAGTTATTTTTGTAACCGATTTCTGTTCTCAGAAGAGTCAAATATACACCGCTTTCTTTATATGTCTTTTAATGTTGTTATATAATTAAAATATTTAAAAAATTGTTAAAAAATCCCTCATTACCAAATTTATTACCCAAACATATTTGAAATTGCTTAAAGTGTAATATAGTTCAGCCAATCTGTAACCTATTTTTAGCTATATGTAAAATGAAAGACATTTGCATATAATTGAAGATATAATTTTCACAGCTATAAAAGAATCACATTCACTCAAAAACTTGGGTAAGATGCTTTGGGTAATAAAGTTTGCAATAGGAGAAATTTTTTCAACAATTTTTTTCCTAATTTTTATTTCAAAAAGAGATTTTGGTCTTATTTGGTCAGAAACAAAGACTTTCACTATCTTTCAAATATACGTTCGTCTCCGAACTTCTTAAAATTGTTTGTCTTTAGGCCAACATACTAGTTACTGGGCCAACAAGACCAACATTATTTCTCTGTTGAAGTTGCATTCAAAACATTTCCTTATGTGGCATTCCTTTGCCTAAAGACCAGGTCCAAGTGCAACAAACATCCAAGTTAAAACAATCACTCATAAAAATAGTAAACCCACTCGCTTTCCTATACACTATATATATATACGTATCTATATATGCACTCTCCTCCTCCTCCTCCATCATCATCATTATCTGCTTCTTCTCCAACTTGCTCCATTCATTTGAAAGCTCAGGAAAATGGCGTTATCAAAGAGGGTCATTGTACTTGGCTTCGTGACACTTGTGGTATGCATGTGCTTGATCAAAGAAGCCGAGGCTACCGGCAACGGCGATGAGTCGCTTCATTTGAACGTTGTGAAGAAGGAAGACGAGTTTGATGACCCTCCAGAAGACCAAGACAACTTTGATGACGCTACAAGTAATGCAGATTTCTACGTTGGTCATAACAATGTCGAAGTTTTGGGACATTGATTGAACTCATTCGTTCATTTGAATCACAACCACCATGCTTCCTCCTCCTCCTCCAAATAATACAGATTCTTAGAGCTGTTCTTTTCCAAATAATGTATACTCCTTATTCTTATATTAGATGTTGTACAATCTAACTGAGGGAACGTCTCTTTGAATAAAGGTTTTTTAATCTGTTCTTACATTATGGATATGGATGAATCTTACTACATGAACTGTTTATCCTTTTGCATTTTTTTTTTTGCTCGTTGGATCCTTTAATGAATATCTGTTTCATGCGTACAACCATTTTGGTGAAACACGGTTGTAATTCAAATGAGTGAGCCGCATTCATCAATGTGATCAGTATCGATGTGAATTATGTACTCGGTTTTCACCTATTGCAATGGAAAAAAAATTGGCTAAGAGAGGTCATCTCACAACCCTTTCTTGGGACAGGATTAATCAAGTTATTATTAAATGATCTTTTATGGTAATTTAATAACTTCAATACAGAAAACTTCTTTTATCACAATTACTATTCTAAGTCCGAATGAGCTTCTGAACAACTCGATGTGAGTTATCATGAGTATATTTGGATATATATTTGAGTTATGATGCCAATAACCTCATTGATATGTTGGAGAATATATGACAAACAATCAAATTTGCAGCCCACTATTTCTCCAGATTCAAAACTTAATGAAGTACTCATGGGAGTTAAAGATAAGTTTACGCCCACAAGATCAGAACCACATTGCAGATGCTTTAATAAAAGAGAGGTTGTCAAGATTTACTTTGCTAGATTCGTGCCCGACTCACTTGCATTCCATAGTTACTAATGTGTATGGGATTTCAATCCTCCATAGATTGATTATTGTTTTGATTTTTGGACTTTAGCCCTCTCTTGTATTAAGAAAAAAAAAATTACGTCATATTATGTTAGAAGCAACAAATTTGCACAAACTTCCGTTTGAAGTCGTACCGATGATAAATAAATATGCATTAGGAGGTTTTCTATGGTGATTATTTTCATGGCTAATAGTTCTAAATATTTAATATATTTTTAGTTATTACCTTAGTGCATCGTAACTTGTTTTTGTGGCCACTATTTATAAGGGGTTTATCCTCTCAATGTATCTGAAAAGGAAAAAAAAAAAGCACTATTTTTTTTGTAGAATTGAATTATATTAATTTCTGTCAGAACTTTGCATTAATGGATTATGAATAAGTGGGTTTCAATCATAATAAAAAATTTATTACCAGCCAACAATGTGGATTATAATACCTTATCCAAGATGATTGCAATATGGAAAGAAAGAGGCAAGGTTCTGTAAGTTTATTTATAATCACTATGCCACGTGTAGTTTTTGCACCACAATATCAGAGCTTCAAAGAAGGATCTGATAAACTTTTTTTAAATACACTTTTTTCAAGTGAAATCTTTTTACCCAGTAACCACTAATAATTATTTTCATCAAACTTTGGATTAGCTTTTCTGCTAGTCCTGTCAAATTCATTGCGCAAAGGTGTTATCTTTTGCCCTCTTGTTCGTAGTTTACT
This sequence comes from Vachellia collinsii, assembly GCA_006871305.1. NCBI lineage: Eukaryota > Viridiplantae > Streptophyta > Magnoliopsida > Fabales > Fabaceae > Vachellia > Vachellia collinsii. The sequence goes on along the minus strand of QFDD01000209.1, from coordinate 26,117 downwards.
GCAATTTTTGCCATCACAGGAACAGGTTTCCTACTTATAGCAATCATATCAATTTTGACTTTTGACTTTAAAACATAGGAGAATTACTGTAAAATCTCAAGTAATAAATATAATTAAAAGTCACACAATAAGTAAATAACCTACAATAACAAGTTCAAATAATAAGCCCATACTATTCACTTGTTATTGAGGCTTTTTAATTATCAAATTCCTTTCTTGAGGCCTCAAAATAATTCTCCCTCAAATATATTCATAAAGCATCAGAACTTTTCTAACCCGCATTTCAATTGCACCAAAATTGAATTCCGTGCAAATTATGGGAGACTTGTGCTTTGTCTACGCTTCTCAAGCATAAAAGGGTTATTGTGTCAAAGACCATGATAGAGATCACAGAAGCATAAACATTTTGAATTGTAGTACAGAGAATCGAAAACGTAAGACTAGTTAGGTACCCAACAGAAACTAGATGTGGTTTTGTTAAACTTCTTCCTCCTTTTCCCTAACCTGCATCAGTCTAGAGTTTGCCCTTAATAAATCGTTGTCCATTCATGATCCTATACTATCATAAGTGAAAAACTCAACAGTTAATCAAAGAAGGGAAATCGGTGAAAAGTTTCTGTTTACAAATTTATGTGCATAAAACCTGCAGTCTGTACAAAAAGTGAATAATTGGAATTCCTTTTTTCTTATAAATAATATCAGTATCTTGTGTGTAATCATACTACAAAGTTTTCTGTGTTTTACAGCCCCACGAACCAGAGAGGGGATCTCAAAATTGTTTGCATCAGGGAGTCATCTTAAAGAAAGACATAAGAGGATCATATATATCTTGCTTAGCATTTTGACCCATAACATAATCTGCATGAGCATAATCATCCCTGTACTGCACTACAAGCTTATCTTCATGATGACCATCGAGGATCTCCAGAAGGCGCCGCACATCCTTCACGTCGGAAAGAGCATCGGCCCCACCATAACTGATGAAGAGAGGAAGGTCATTTGGAATTCTTGATATGTCATACACTGGAGGCAAGGGCTGTCCATAGTGTTTAATATTCTCAACTTGATTCTCATAATCATACATTGCTATGGTTCCTTGTCTGATCACTGCATTATTAGCCATAGGATTAAAACTTACTTTCCCCTCTTAATTAGACCAAACTGTTCTTCTGTTGTCACCATTTGTTCCAGCTGAATTCACAAATTCAAAATCTTTACAGCCTTTCTGTTAGAGTATCCTAACAATTTGAGCTCTAAATTATTGTACTCATTTACCCATAGTCCCCAAAAAAGTAGCAAATGCATTATGCATGAGGTTATTATTGAAAAGAACAAATTCCTTGTGTATCAGTCAAGTGAATCAAAAATGCCAAAAAGGACCAACTTGTGCATACAATTCTAGGATTACCACTTACTTTGAGACAGATGAATCGTATTCTTTGTCGCCGTTGATTGAGGTTCATGTTCCAAGAAAATGTTCACAATTGAAGGGTTTACACAACAGTTAGGGCCTGAAACCAACCCTTTCTGAGGTCAGTATATATCAGTATTATAGCTAGCTAAATAGGAATATGTATGCATAGTACCTGTAAAAGATGTTAACAAGTTGGAGCAGTCAATGGGTGGTTTCTTGCACAGGTCCTCAAGAAACTTTATAATAGCATCCCTATTAAAAAATTGGGGCAAAAACGTGAAGCCAAACTGATCTCAAAACCAATCTTAACTTGTATTTCAATAATAAAATCACAAACTTTGTGATTCCCAGTGAAAAAATAGAAATGGAAGTTCAATCTTTGAATGATTTCCAGTGAATGTGTGATATCAGGTTGGATTCTTATCTTATTCGACCCACAAGGATAAAATGTTCCAGTTTTATGCTAGAAATATGATCGCATCCATCAAAACCATAGTACAGAGTAATAACAGCAACACAATTGCTTGCTTCAAAAAAAGATATCTAGAGTTGCTTACCCTCTCAGATTAAATTCAAATACTCCCAATTTGTACAAAGACTGCTATGAGAAAACCATCCTGCAAGTTAGTCCCTTTTGAATTTTTAATTAACATAATAAAAATTATTGTTGTTAACAAGTACCTCTGCAATGAAGTTTTCAGCTGCGTTTCTAGCCAGCGGTGATGTCATTTGATTGACATAGGCGATGGGACTAAGCAAGGCGGCCGACCTCAACATGTTGGACAACTTAAACTTGGAAAAAGCAGCCAGTGCAATCAAAGTCCCCTACAGTGCAATTTCTTACTTTTGCTTCTTGATTGGAAACACACAGGTCAAAGAAAACAGCATGCTAAATTTACCTGTGAGTGTCCAATATAGTGCAGTGTTTGTCTTGTTAAATGATGAACATACTGGATCGTCGCTGGAAAATCATAAGCAACTAACTCATCCCATGACCAATCCCAATAAGCCTGAATAGTTTGAACTAATATAATAAGCATCAGATTCAAATAGGTGAAAAGAGATAAAGATCAGCATAGATCAAAGGGCTTTTCAGATGATTTGGTCAGACGTTTTTTTAACATAAAAAACAAGGCCAAATAGGCAGAACTAACCGAGCCATTTGTGGCCAGTGATGTGTGTTTTCGGCTATACTTGGTTCCACGTGTGTTAGAAAGCCATACATCAAACCCATTGTCTGCTAACAGGAATGCCAGAGAACGGCTTGGAGGTAACAAAAGCCATGTTATACCATCCTGCAGAAACAAACTCTGTATCAACTTCCATCAGCAATATAAAAAAAAACCATGGCATAAAATTGCTTTAGAAAACTGATAGTGAGCCAAAAGCCTTCCAGCCTAGTAGTATGGAAGCTCCCGTAAGTGAAAGATAGCGGGTTCAATTGCTTATAACCTCATGTCATTAGTGCCTGCCACTTTGATTCAGAAAAGAAAAGAAAAGAAACTGATAGTGACCATGAAAAGCCCGTGTTGCAGCAGAACCGGTGGCCTATTTCTCATTGAACCCCCTGATTGCCCCAATGGAATTCTCTGCATGCTCAGAATGTAACCATCTCGTGTTGTCACCTGAAACGGATCAATCGCACAAAGGAAACCCATCAGTAGATGCTCTAAAATCTTACTAATTTTAGGATGATGATCCGGGGGGAGAGAGAGATATCTATATAGAGAGAGAGAGAGTAACATTACCAAGTGTTCTTCACAAGCATAGCCTTGCGTCTTCACCATCGATGAGCAAATACCATCATCACCGGGGGATATTCCCATTGTAGAAATAGTGAGGGCTGATACGAATTCTATTCTTCCAAGAGATAACCCAGAAAGGAGAATAGTGATGACAAGGAATATTGAGAGTGAAGTCTCGGCCATGCTCTGGTTCCTGGTTCATCTCTCTACCTTCTTATCATTATGACATTATTTATACACGGCTAAACAGAAAACGAGAAAAAGACAGAAAGGAGTATTCACATGTCTTTTAAAACCCACCACCCTCTTTTTCAACGGATTCGCTAGTGGCTTAGGACAAGCCCTCTGTGGGGTCTACCCGGTTTTCTTACGCTACTATTAAATTGGATGATTAGTACGTGAATGAATGCAGAGAAATCACGGCAGAATATAACAGGCCTATGTGGCCCCCGTTGTAAGCCAAAAGCATGTGCTTTGTAGACAAACATTTTTGTCATAGCTAGCTGCTGAGGAAGAGGAAACTAAGTTCAGATAATTTTACGATTTAAAGATGAGGGCAAGCTTTTAGTCACTTATCTTTTCATAATTCTCAGACATGATTTATAACGCGCAAATGCATTAGTTGTTTTTTTTTGGTAATATAGGACAAGCTAAGGCTTGAGAAAGTTAAATAAGAAAACCTATCAAAGATTCCTAATAATTAAATATATAAAAGAGTATGAATCCTATTATATGAGGCCTTACATGTCCTCAACATATAGTTATGTACACCAATTGCCACCTCAAGCAGTAATATTATTTTCTGATTATCCCTATGCCCTTTATTGGTTAGGACATCAGCACACCGGATTAAATAATGGCTTGTATGATACAACCTTACCCCCCAATTGCTAAATAGGAACTCCCTTGTCTCAACTACAACTGCTCTCAGTAGGTGATCAAGAGCACAATTGCTCATGAGGAGGATAAAAGCATCAAGGGAATATGTAAATATAATTAAATTATGATAGTCAAGTTGAGGACCAATCTTTAACTATATTGAAATAGTAGTCATTTCCGATTTTGTAACTGAACATAGACCAATTGATTTATGGAATCCCATTTTCCATGTTCTCGTGTGGTTCCTAATGACTCCTCCGCATGCAATGTGACCATTTGACCTTCCTAATCCATCTACATCAATCCGGACTTTTCCCTAGGGAGGAGGAGTCCAACTTGTTTCATTGTCTTTATCTAATTGGAATACTCATTGTCATAGCACATTGGTAGTAGTATACTCCATTAGATGATATAGACACATGTGTACCACTTCCTTTGTTGTGGCAGTATTACTTTCAAAGTTAAGCTTGCACCTCAAGATCCACAATAGTTAGCATATAGTACTGTATATAGTGTTCCATTTGTAGTTGCTGAAACGCCCTCGTCCAATGTTGGATTTGGTGCTTCTATTGAGCCAAACTTGCAAATTTCCAAAGAAGAAGCTAGAAAAATAGTAAGGCTTAATAATATCTTGCTATATTTCACTCGCTCTTTGACAATTTCTCAAAATAAGAAAGATGCTCTCCTCTCTCTCACAATTAAAAGGGTACAAATTAGATTCTGAAAATCCTTTTATAGCTTTGGGTGAATCCTCTTATAACTCATTAATTGTTTTTCTACTTGTTTAACAATGACATTACTCAACAATTTCACACACTTCAGCTGAGCAATGGTGAGCTCAAGACTCCTCTAATCCTTAACAAGAATTTGAGTAGCTACTTCATAAATATTAAAAAAATTAGTTAAAATAGTTATTTGAAATAAATGCATGTTGATTTCTCTTTAATACTTATTTAAGTATGTACATTTAAATCATTTGTCACTCTTTAATATGTATAATCAATAAGAATATTTTGAGGAAAAAAAATATAAATTAAGAGACAAAATAGATTAATATTTCATATTTAAAATAAGCAAGACCTCTATGGAATTACTATGTTGTGAAGGGCACTTGTTAGCCATTTGTGAGCATAGAACTTAACTACATGTTATCCGGACTAGACTAACCAAATAGAAGTGCTACTATAAATTTTCTTGGTTGAGATGCACAGAAATGAAGCAGTGGTCCTGTATATATGCCTCGTTATTTCAGTTAGAAAAGACAGTGAGAGATCTTTTAGGAGCAACTATAGGCTAGTATTTTGAGCCTAGTTCACCTCAGGACTCAAGTCATATCAGGAACCAATTCGTATAATAAATCTGGCTTCCTTTTGTCTTCTAATTCAATGTTTATCCTGCAGTTACAGCCATCTAGCAGTAATTCGGCCAATGAGTTACCCCCCCCCAGATGTCTGTTTTTCTGAAGCAGAAGTAGTTACTTCAAATTTTAACAGATGTGAACATCTTTTATAATTGTTTCAAATGTTTTCACTGCAGCTCCTGGCGCTTTGGATCGGGTTGGGGCCATGCAACCTTCTTCCATGTTTTTATCTGGCGAAGAGCCATGGTCATCTTCTAGGTTTAGATCCATCCAAGAATTTTGATCTGATCCTTTCTGGACCCCTTATTTGCAAGTCAGCTTTCACCACGCTATCCCGAGACATACCTGCATGTGTTTAGAGTTGAGAAAGCTTCGAACTTTGGAAGTTCAGTTCAAACGAAAGTGGGGAAAAAAAAGTTAAACGATTATGGCCAACCCTCTCCTTCAGAATGCATGATGAAGGGAAAGCTCTCAAATTTTGTGTGAAATGAAAAAAGAATAAGATGAATGAAATAGAAATTGAGATTTTTTTTTTTTAAATTCTTCTTCTTCCTTTTTGTCAAGATAATTCTTCTTACTACAAGACAAACTCGAATGCAATTCGATGTGCTTACGTCCCCACCCAACGATTTATCCCAATCCATAACAATAATGCATCAAGACGATGTCGTTTCTAGAGGGAGGATCATAGAAATATGAAATATCGTCATTTCCAGCATTTGGCTTTGGCATTTGCGTAGTGCAGAGATAAACACACAATCGTCTCTTATAGGAGCAGGTCGTCACCTGTTAGTGGAAGCTGTAAAAGACTGAGAAATGCCTCTCTCGCTCTTGCAAATAACCTCTACGTCTCCTCTACATTCCACCTACCATCATCTGTATCAGACTTCTATCTTGCCCAAATCCCTATTCCCTACTTTTCATCTGGAATTCAAGGCCTTGGGACGATGGGTCTTTTCCACTAAAACAACACTGCGTCAAAGAACGCCTAAAACTGGAACTGTCCATGCTTCTTTGCTTGAGACTCCAGTTTTATGGGCAGGTAGGATTTGTATCTTTTATGCCCTCCTCAAGGCTGGATTGGCTGGATCTCCGGAAAACCCGCTTGTCTCAGGTTCACGTTTATACCTTGCTTTGTGTTATCTGATTTTGTTTTCAAGTTCTGAATTTGCACATTTGGATTTATATTTTATCTGGAGAGGAATTTTCATGCGTCCTCATTTGTATGTTGATTACCTGCCGCAGATTTGGAGATTGATAGCAGTGATGAATCTGGTGACTTGGGGTTCTCTAAATGGACTCAGACTATACTGGGTAAACCAGGTGAGCTAATCCTCTTTATTTTCCTTATCTTACGCTTTGGAGGTGTAATTTTCTTTAAAACCTTCGGTCATGTACTTTTGACCTATAAATACAATGTTTCATGTAGATCGGTACTCATTGAATGCATTTCCTGCGAAGGATTTTTTTGGTTTATGTTACTGGGGATTATCAGTTAGCTGTTAATTGTCACTATAAGTTACTGAAGGAAGTTAGTTAGGATAGTACTGATTGTAACTACCTACTGATACTTATAAATAGCACAAGGGTAAGTATTGATGCAATTACTGATCAGGGAATAATAGTTTCCTGTTTGGCATCCCTACACGATCAGTCCGTGTTTTGATTGGGGAACTTAAAAGTAATTAAGGATAAAAAAATTGACTCTAATTGTAATTCATATCCAAAATATATGTGCTTCTCCCAGCAGCCATGTCTATGCTTCATAATTACAGCGTAGCTTCCTGGAATGCCAGAAAATTTACCTGGTCCATGACATCCAGGTCAGTGGAAAAATGGCTTATGTGTCAAATGATGTTTAAGTTCTGGTGGCTAGTTCATTTTTCAGGCACATATTTTCTGTATTCAGAATAGTAATAATGAATTACAATAGGCACATAATGCATACAGATGTTTTTACCTGTCTTGTACTGTTGCACTTATAACATCTTTACTTTTCTAAGTATAATAATCTATCGTTGGCAAAAAAAAAAAAGTATAATAATCTGTCATCTGAATCTAGCCTCTGAAGTCATGTTCTTAACCAGCATAAAGTGAAAATTTTATGTAATTGTTTGCTGTCTGAGAAAGATATAGTTGTGGTAAAACATATGAGATGGCAACAATGGATAAACTTGCAAGCATGCTAGATGTTACCTTTTGATGTCCACAATCTGCCATTGGAATTAATGTTGCTTCCGGTTTTCAGTCTTCTGGAAAGGTGATGTTTAGGGTGAATGCCTCACTTGTGAGGATAGTGATTGAGTGATTTCTCAGATGTAGTGATCTTAGAACTTGACAGAACAAATGTGGGTGATTCTGGAGTTCTGAGAAGGCCTGGGTTATCAATTTATTGCCATTTGTACAAGGTCTTTTGGGGGCATTCAGGAAGCAGGAACATTATAAACTGTAATTGTGCTTCTTGTTGGAGATTGTGCATAACTAGAGTATAATGTAGAGTACTTAAAAGTCACCTTTGAATTTTCTCTGCATCTAGCTTCATAGTGAATGCACATGGAAAACTTATAAGTGGATAACTTATGCTTGCCTTGCATGGATCCTTGATTGGCTTCCCTTTTATAATACATATAATATACTTGTGGGCTCTATCTGGGTAACTTGTGTTGTACATGCATTCCATATTTCTTTTCATGGTTAAGTATCTTTTTATTTAAACTGATTATACCGGATTTGTTTTTATTTTGCATTTTTTCCTCAATTAAAACTGCTTTTTTTTTTTGGCAATGTGTGTTATATATTTCTTTTTTCCCTTTGATCAGCTAAGCAAGAAGCTACTGGAAGGAAGCTGGTAAGCAAATGGCATGCTACAACAAAGGGCACGCTTCGAAGGAACTATAGAGTCCCATCCAAGTCTGAGGGACGGCGTCTTCTTAAAGCTGTTGCATCTCTGTTGTCTGATGATGATCATTTCACTGATGCTACCTCTCACAAGGTATTATATTCCCCCTCCTATTATATTTTAACTCTGCAAAATCCTTTCTGAAAATTTTTTCAAAGAAAACGGAAAATATTTCCTCGACAGTTTATGATTTAAACTCTTCTGTTCACTTTCCCATTTAATCCATTGATTGAGATGCCACTTCAGGCTCTGTCATTTGTCATGTGGCACATTCCCAGTCATCAAAAAGTAGCAGCTGATATAATCGACCGTTTTACCCCGGAAAAAAAACAGATGTTAGAATTTGAAGTGACATCTATCTTTCAATAGATTAAAGGGGAAACGTTTCAGTTTTTTGTTTGCAAAAATAACGGTGATGTTTGGAACCAGGTAGAAGTTAGAGAGTTATTTGGATGATTTCCTTATGTCAGTTGAACTTAACATAAGCCCAACATAACATTTTTGTGAGGTGAATGCAGGGTTGCCAAATTAGGAGGGAAAGTGCTCATGGAGAGAGTGTGTGTTGCAACAATGTGAGAGCTCTTTTTGATGAGCTTCCAACTCCACACCTGATTGTGGAAATCACCCCTTTCCCTGCAGGATCTCTTACTGAGAAGGATTACACTAAAGCAGAGAAGCTTGAGAAGGTTCTCAGATCCAGTCCTTCTGTGTGAGCCATGTTTAATTCGGTGGCTCATGCATATTCCTGTAAATAGTCAGGGTGAACTTGTATATATATGCATGAAGGACAGAAGCTTTGGATAACTTCTCTGCACAGACTTAGACCTGGAAAATAACGTGATATCAGCTTCTTCTTGTTTTTTTTTTTTTTTTTTAACTTCCATCTTATGCCAATTTGCCCAAATTCCTTCTGTACACCTTTCCACCTGTGAAGTTAAGAAATTATCGTAATTTTCAAGGCAATACATTCGGTTCACCGGTGCTGCCTCTGACTTCAATCATCTACTGAAGGAACTTGCAAGCGATGCGACGTCCATGATCTAATCTTCACCCGGCTTCAAACAGTCGATTATGAAGCGGTCTCCTTTCTTCCCGCTCTTGGCCCTAGTTGTTGCCCAGGCGAGTGAACAAGTGCCAAAAACCACGGCAAGCGTGAAATGGTAGGCACGTATCATAAAATGTCGTTTAGGAATTCTAAAATGACGCTTTGAAGGTCCATTGTCAATTTCACAATAGATTATGGTACCTTAATTTTCTCTCCCATTATCTTAAAACTGCCACATGTCATGCAGGGAGCTTGTCGTGGTCTGATTTATTAAATTTTGAAAACGAGCAAAACTCTCCAAAAGAGCTGCTGGAATGACACTGTGCATTCAGCTTTATACCCAACTTTCATCTAAAATTGTGCCAGGCATGTATAACTTTTTGGTGAAACACAGTTTGGGAAAATAATTTTTGACTGGAATGTATTTTGACAGAATACATTTATGTTTAAATAAATATTAGAAAAATGACTTTTTAAGAAAACTTATTTAAAAAGGTATGAAGATCATTAATATATATTATTTTATATATTATGATAAAATGAGAGAAAATAAAATGATAAAAAAATTGAATAAAGAAAATATATTTACATTACATATAATTGAAAAGTAAAATTGTTCAATTAATAAAAATATTATATAATTAATTAGATTGTAAAATTTGATCTCTAATTCTGTCATGAACGGGATTCATCCGTATTGAAGATGATCATACATTGGTTGAAGATTTCCACGATGCGTCTTATCACGACGAACACGTGAATCACTGAATCGTTAACGAGACTTAATCTTGGCGGGAAACTCGATTGCCAAACACACATATAGATCGCGACTTTAAGTATACCATGTTATGACTTAAAATTTTCACGTCTAGGTCGCTACTTAAAGTATCATAGGTCACAATTTTAAATGTTTAGGTCGCGACTTAGAATGTATTCTGAATAGAAGGAACTTTTTAGATTGTTTGTGATTAACTTTTAAAAAAATGATTGTATGTAATCTGATATAAGTATGTCAAAGAAATTTTATCTCGGTTTATGTGAAAGTTTTTTTCCTTCTACCCATAATGCATTATGGCCAAATCAGTTGCTAAACATCCCAAGATTTTCCAAAATGCAATCTTATCCTAAAAATGTATTCTTTGGCTCCAAAGAGATTTCCAAACATAGTCCTAGCGGTGGATTGCCTTAAAATGCATTACTTCCCTTCAATCTTCACCCACTTCAATTCTTTACATGTATGTACGAACTAAATAATGATCATCATTTTTTGGCCAAATGTTTTTTGGTTGGAAAATAGATAATATCAGGAGTTTATCTTTTTTTTTTTTTTTTTAAAGCGGCATTGGATGGCGTGGCTTCAGTTATGAAGCTGTAAGAGAAGTTATCCCGTGGACGGCTCTCGCCCTCACATAGAAGCTCCCGCGTTCGTTGGCCCCACTCTTCCTCCCTCAAATCTCTCCCCCTCTCTCTCCAGTCCAAACGATTCTTTCCCTTCGTACTCCCCAGTCCACCACCACCACCACTCCTCCAAGATAATCCCCTTCTCATGGACCAACTATCCGCGGGGCCTCTCGTCCCCGCCGTCAAATCCGACCCCCCCAAGCCCCCCGCCGCCGCCGCCGACACTTGTTCAGCCGAGCCTTTCATGTCCGAACCCGACAAGGATTTCTTGTGCCCGATTTGCATGCAGATCATCAAGGACGCTTTCCTCACTGCTTGCGGCCACAGCTTCTGCTATATGTGCATCATCACTCACCTCCGCAACAAGAGTGATTGCCCTTGTTGCGGTCACTATCTCACCAGGAATCAGTTGTTCCCTAATTTCTTGCTTGATAAGGTCTGCCTCAGTTCCTACGGATTTGCTTGGGCTTTCGATTGCTAATGGCTGTATATTTCACCGTACTGAACGGGCTTATGTTTATGTGAATTGGATGCTAATTTCCTTCTCTGGCTTGAGTTGTATTCATTGGTAGATAACCGTAATTGCATTTAATAGAATAGGTCTCTAATCTTCTAAGTAAGTTCATTTCTGAGTGTGCCTATTGATCTTTGGGGTTAGTGAATTGGGACTGGTGAAGCTTCTGGATAAGATAAATATGAAGTGAACGGAGGGGGGGGGATTTCTTTTTGTTTATATTCATTCTCATTGATGCAGGTATGAATATTAATAATACCAGTCTCCCGAGCTTCCTTTTCATTCTAACTCACTATCTGTAAAGTTTCCCAACTAACACCATCATTTTATTTGTAATCAGAAGCGTGAAAGTTTGGCTATCTGATTTGAGCATAATTTGTATCTTGAAATAGTCTACTTGAAAATGCAGCTTATTGTTGTACGGTTTCTGTACCACATTTGTAGCTACTAAAGAAGACCTCCGCTTGTCAAGTATCAAAAACCGCCTCACCTGTGGAGCATTTCCGGTTGTCGTTGCAAAAGGTTGGTTGTAGTCAACTCCACTTCTGTGGTTCAAATTTTATTTCATAAAAGTTATATCGTGACCTTGCCGATAAATTTTTGTTTAGATGTTGTAATTGATTATTTTATTTGACTTTTGATCTGATTCATTATTCATTATAACTACTTATTCTCTTATGAAAGAATTTTAAATTTTTCATGCCAACGTAGATACATGTCACCTTGTTGGTAAAGAGAAACTTAGGTTTTCAAGCTTATACACTTATGGTGCCTTTTTAAGTGGATTTTAAATTTAAAAATAAGTTGAAAGTGTTAATAACGAGTTAATGAGATGGTATGTTATGCTTAAAGAAAAATCTACCTGTCCCTATTTGATTTGAAAATAGTAACTTAGGTATATCACGTATTCTTTCCTGTTTGTAACTGGTATGTCATGATTATGAGGTGAATTTTATATTCAAGTACGCCTGGATAATAAGGGAAAGAGATTTCCTGTTTTCAAGTTTTTGCAATGTCTATTATGCCCTTGTGATCAATACCCTATTTTTTTAATGTCTTATTTTTATAAGTAGGGCACAAAGTCATTTTTCATTATAAATTTCTTTTATCGTTCAATCTTTTATTTCATTCCATTCTGTCTACCAAACGGGCAGTTAGCACATTTACTTGGTAGATTAAAATCTCTGATAAGACAAACTAAAGGTGGAGTACCAACGATGCAGGGTGCTAGACTATTTATTTTGTTTAGAGTCTATTGGACATTTTTTTGGACAATCTATTTATCTCTAAATCTTGGAACAGGGTTGTGATGTGACAATTAAGGAGGTAGACTCCCTTTTGTTCCTCCTTGCTGAGAAGAAAAGAAAAATGGAACAAGAAGAGGCTGAGAGAAATATGCAGATATTGCTAGACTTCTTGCATTGCTTGAGGAAGCAGAAAGTTGAAGAACTGAAGGAGGTTTGCTGCCAGCAACTTTTATCTACATATTTATAACTATAGTATTGCTGGCTTATATTTCCTCTTCTTGAGTGTGCATTACTGAGTCTATGTTATTCCAGTCTATATAGAATTGATTTTATTTAGTGCTAATTATTGTAATAAACTGGTGTTTGATTTTAGGTGCAAACTGATCTTCAGTTCATAAAAGAGGACATAAGTGCTGTGGACAAACATAGAATGGAGTTATATCGTGCAAGAGACAGGTACTCTGTGAAATTGAGGATGCTTGATGAGTCTGGATCAAGAAAGTCATGGCATTCATCAATGGATAAGACCAGTACTGGCCATATGTCTAGTCCTCTAAATGTGAGAGGAGCATTGTCTTCTGGGAGTCTTCCAAAGAAACTTGATGGGAAGGGCCAAATAAGCTCACATGGAATCCAGAGAAAAGAAGCTATTAGTGGATCAGATTCCCAATATTTAAATCAATCCAGTCTTGCTTTAATTAAAAAAAAGCGGGTGCATGCACAGGTAATACTGGTTTCATTTTCTGTTATCTTTACAGATAGTTTGATTTATGTTTCATAATTTTCTTTGCTCACCAATAGCTAATTCCTAGCTGTTTTCTCCTTGTGAATTGATCAAACTTAATGCTAGTGGAAACCATGTTAGGTAGCTCTTGACATTTTTAGATAAACTACATATTGGTTCATCACAATGTTTTACTGCTGTCACAAGTTTCAGGTTGATGTATCAGTAGTGCAGATTTGGAAAGACTCCAATTGTTTACTGCTCAAGTGGTTTAGGTTTACTGAATTTAGCATGGAAGCAATGTAATTTGGTTCTGAGAAAGTTAAAACATGAGTTGCATTACAGGAAAATGAATAGAAAACTTGGTGAGCTGAAGTTTTGGTTAATATATGTTAGGTTGGGGAGGTTCTTATGCAAGAGGATGTTAAGCAATTATTGAATGAGACTATTTTATAGCTGTCACCTTTATCAATTGATAGTATGAGATCAAAACAAATATGAAACTGGATGTGTTTGAGTGTTAGAAGCTAGGGAACATAAAGGCATTTGGCCAGGAAAACAGATCTGAACCGGGCTTTAAAGGAAAAGGAAATCAGATTGCAGAGAATGCGCAGAAAATAAGAGCTGGGGGTCTGTTTAAGGATGGAATTACATCAAATTACAGTGATATGCCCAAAAAAAAAGTTATATGGCTCACGATAATAACCAGGCCTTATATTCACTTGAGTAGGTTATATAATACAAGCTCTTTGTTAATAACTTGTAACTGCTTATCAGCTTTAGAAGCTTACTGAATTACGAAACTACCCTTCTAAATCTAAAAGTAAGGAGTCTGGGTCAACAATTAAGATAGGCTTTGCAGACACACCGTAACTTATAGAAGAATTATAGCAAGACATGTATCAAAATTTGTGTGTTTTCTCTTTTACCAATTTGGAATCTATATACCTTTTGGCTTTTTGTAATTGGCTTTAGTTTTTTTTTAATTGGAATGCAGTTCAATGATCTGCAAGAATGTTACCTACAAAAACGACGTCATTCAGCAGAGAAGCCTCATAGCCAACAAGAAAAAGATAAAAATGTCATAAAGCGAGAGGGTTATGCCCCTGGTCTTTCAGAGTTTCAATCAGTCTTGACAACTTTCACACAGTACAGGTGTTCATGTTTGTCCTTGCTTTTATCTGTAGTCATTGGTTAAGTGATGTCAATTACTATGTCCCTGAGAATTACCAAAAAAAAAAAGAAAATACTGATTTTTTTTTTTTCAATTTGATATAGTCGACTGAGGATCATTGCTGAAGTGAGGCATGGGGATCTATTTCATTCAGCCAACATAGTGTCAAGGTGAGTTGCTTCTACGAAATTGCCTATTGGTGGTTTATCTCTGTTGCACTGTCCCTTTACCGTTGTGATTTTATCACTGGGACAGGGCTATTTAAGCAAGTCTTGTTTGTGGCACAGCCTTTGTGTGAAAGGAAAATATATCTGCATGACTTGTGTGGTGCCATTGTGGCCAGTATTACTGTCACCCAAACACTACCCAGAAGTTGATAATGAGAATATTAATTATTATGACAAGTCCAGAATTTGTTTATTTCTTGCTTATGTACGCTTCATGTCCCCATATTATCCCAATGCAAGGATTAAGATGGCTTAAACTACGATGACCGAATGAAATGGTTGTTTCGCACTTATGTGTTTGGGAAACAGAAAAAAAGTTGACTACTGTACTTACCCTATCGTTGAATTCTCTGTGTTTATTACAGCATTGAGTTTGACCGCGATGATGAGTTGTTTGCTACTGCTGGAGTGTCACGACGCATAAAAGTTTTTGACTTCTCTAATGTAAGATGGCTATCCTTTTAATTTGTTATTATATTTTACCTTTTGTTATTCATATTGATATGAAACCTTTGGTGAAGTTTCAGTTTGGTCTAACCATTGATCACATGGTAAAATCATGTTACTAAATATGAAAAAGAAATTTAAGAAATAGAGAACTGGCATGAGTTATTTGACTCTTTATACCATCTGCCAGAAATTTGCTGATCCACAATGTTTTTAAATTTGTTTCCATTGTAACATAGTTACCTACATATCCAAGGTGACAAAATTGCAGCTTTATCGATTATTAGATGCCCATTAAAATTTCTTTGCCTCAACTATTTATAAGAATGCTTGGGGTTTTGGTTATTAAAAGTAATGATGATAGCTTTCTTTCTATGGTCTTGTTGTCATGTCAACCAATTATATGAATATGAAAATAGTAATTTGGTATGTTATTGCTTTCCAGGTTGTTAATGAACCTTCAGATGCACACTGTCCTGTTGTGGAGATGTCTACACGCTCAAAACTTAGTTGCTTGAGTTGGAACAAATATGCAAAGAACCACATAGCTAGTAGTGATTATGAAGGAATTGTAACTGTTTGGGATGTAACCACACGTCAGGTAACTTGTGAAATCGTTATGGTCAGTTTGACGTGGCTAATACAATTTTATTTGTTACAGGCTGGGCATAACGTTTCATTTTTGTCTCTCATGTACTATTTTACCTTGGGCAGAGTATAATGGAATACGAAGAACATGAAAAGCGTGCTTGGAGTGTTGATTTTGCAAGAACAGATCCTTCTATGCTTGTCTCTGGCAGTGATGACTGCAAGGTGATCCAGAACAATCAACTTAAGTTTATGAAAATCTCTTCGTGTCTTGCTTGCATAATTTTATGAAACATTTAGTTTATAAAATGCAGGGAAACCCATACACAATTATCTTTCTGTGCTATTAGTGATAAAATGTTTCTATGACTGATTATAAAATTTATGCATGATTTCATTACTCTCTATGCATTGTGCTTGGTCAAATTCTGGATTTGTTTGCCATTTATGTGCCTAAGTGGCTTTGTATGTTTGTCTGTTTTATGAAATGCTTGTGACCTTGATTGTTGGGGCACTTGACAAGAAACCCTCACAAGGTAATTACCTTTCTGTCCTTGCCAAATTTAATCTCTCTTGTAGATGGAAAAGAAAAAAAAAATGGAGGGAAAAAAAATGCTACCATGACTTCAGTTGTTTGGTAGTATGAAGATGCAATGCAAATGCTAATTGGAAACTGGTGGTTTAAGATGTTAATCCTATCGAAGCTTCAGTGGTTATGTGTTTTTGTGACTCATTTCTTAACATTTGGGATATTTTGAGGAATAGCATGACAAAATGTGTTCTTTTACCTTACATTACTGATAAAATATATTTCCTGTATATGGGGATAATATATTTTAAATGACCATAGCTTGGAATTCGTTAAATCTTCTTTCACTTTGAATTTCATATTCTAATGCGTGCCTTTCCAATGGGCAGGTTAAAGTTTGGTGTACAAAGCAGGAGGCCAGTGTCCTCAACATAGACATGAAAGCAAACATATGTTGCGTCAAGTATAATCCAGGATCTGAAAATTACATTGCTGTATGTACTTTTTGCTCTCTTAAAGGACACTTTCTGTTTGTTAATGCATCTTGAGTTGATCCCAATCATGCAGTAGCTTGTAAATTTTTTCATTTGACAGCCAGCATGCTGTTTCACTCGGTATTTCACGGTAATAACTATAGTTAAGACTTAAGAGATTTCAAGGATTAGAAAATTCCCTGGGTTAAGAAAAAGTTACCGGTAGTGCACTCCAAGTAAAAGAGAACAAGTTTCTCCGTGTGGTCATAGTATTTAGAATTCATAGAGATTAAAGGATTAGCTTTTAGATGCATGCTGTCATTGAGTCTTTAATAGTCTATTTATTTGTCCCTTACTTTACCCATTCTGATCACCCAATATTCTCAGGCCGTCAAAACATAAAGCCCGGGTCATCCTCCCAATATTCTGAAATGATGCTGTCTTTTTTTCGTTATTGTGAAACATGTCTTCCTTCTATCATGAACTTAATGTATTTAAAAAAAATTACTAAACAAAAAGTGTGTGTGGCTCCGTGTCAATAGTGTGCGCTTCCATTGGATGAGATAAATTAGTAAAATTTTATTTTCATACCTAACTTTCAATAAAGTTTGTGAATCACATATGCCTTATTTTTTCTTTTTGGTCCTGGTCAAAAGTTTTCAACTCAAATCGATCCTTTTAATACTAAGCAATCTTAATATGTTTTACAGGTTGGTTCAGCTGACCATCACATCCATTATTATGATTTGAGAAATATCAGCCGTCCACTTCACATCTTCAATGGCCACAGAAAGGCTGTTTCTTATGTAAAATTTTTGTCTGACAATGAACTTGCGTCTGCATCAACAGATAGTACGCTGCGATTATGGGATGTGAAGGAAAATATACCGGTGAGTGATGAAATAGTTTCCATTTTGCTTTTGATTTTAGGTAAATTTATTTTACATTATGTGTAGATGTCTGTAACTTTTCACTGTTAAATCTTTTGCTAATTTATCTTTAGCCTGCCTGCATGCGAATAAGTTTAGTACCCTATGAGAATAACTTACTGCTGAACGTAGAGACGAAGAAATAAATTTCTTTCGGTGGGGCAAGGGATTAACTATTTCCCCAAATTTTCTTTTTATTTAAAAAATAAAAATTCGTCAACCTCTTCTCAAGCCACAATCTTTGTTGTGGTGGTATGCAATCTAGTTTGCCAAATGTAACCATCGC
The DNA here is from genome assembly GCA_006871305.1 of Vachellia collinsii. Lineage (NCBI taxonomy): Eukaryota > Viridiplantae > Streptophyta > Magnoliopsida > Fabales > Fabaceae > Vachellia > Vachellia collinsii. The sequence continues at coordinate 8,236 of QFDD01000209.1, read as the reverse complement.
CCAGAAGATGAAGGGCCAATGGAAGAAAAAAAGAAAGGGGCCCAACCTCGGCACAGGGAGTTGCTATTCAATGAGTGTCCTGTTTGTCTCTCACAAATCAGTATCATTAATAATAATTTTAGCCCCATCAGTGGCAGTAATTGGCAACTTTAGATATTGGAAAAGGATTACAGCAATATTTTGTTGTTTATTACAATCTATGGTCTGGAGGACTAAGTGTTTGCAAGTCTCAGGGCTCATTGCTTAATTTTTGCGGTTTAATGATGCACTTTGATTGATCTTATAGGCGCACTTATTTTGATTTGGACTCTGTTTTTGGTTCTCCCTTGCAATAAAGTTCTTTAATTTCATAATTTTTTAAATCCTATGAATCGCAATAACAAAAATTGTGAACTTCAAATTGTGTGTGCAGGTTCGTACTTTCAAAGGCCACACAAATGAGAAAAATTTTGTTGGTCTCACTGTCAACAGCGACTACATAGCTTGTGGCAGTGAAACAAATGAAGTGTTTGTTTACCACAAGGTTTGTTAAATCTGATTATGTCAACATTTTTCCCTTCATTTTCCTTAAACAAATCTGAAGATCAGTCTGTGTGCAGGAAATTTCCAAGCCTGTGACATGGCATAGATTTGGTTCAGTTGATATGGAAGATGCCGAAGATGAGGCAGGGTCTTACTTTATCAGTGCTGTATGCTGGAAGAGTGATAGCCCCACCATACTAACTGCAAATAGTCAAGGGACCATTAAGGTGCTGGTTCTTGCAGCTTGAACATGCGACAAAGAAATATGCAAGAGAAAGCTGACTTGGTATTGTCTTTTTCTCTGCATTTTTTTGTTCCATTTACTGTTTGCACATAGCATTTGAGTAGGGTAGGTTGTAGAAATCATAACTATGTATATCGAAAGCAATTTTTAATGCAATGGTCTCGACGAAAGGAGTCCAAGCTATTGCGCCAGCTAAATATCCATTTTATCGGATATTTCATTGGCTTACGATTGAGAATTTGAGTTCAATACAAGCCCCCCTGCATGTGATTGTCTGATTTATAACAGTTTGAATGCGTTGTTGTTATTGCTTTTATATTGCATTCTCTTCTTCAACACTAAATCCAGAGTAAAATACAATAAATAAATAAATAAATAAAATCATATAGTTTTGGCTTGGCCTGCTCCCATTCTTATCTCTAATTTACGTTCTTCTATTTCCTAGGTGACGCCCAATTACTATTTTGAGCATTGATACTACCAATTCTTCTTTATTCAAGTATCGTCGAATTTCAAATACTAGTATCTCTCTTTTAATATGTTTTCTTCATTCATGAGATATAACTTCTTCTATCTGGCTAATGCCGTGGTCCATGTACGTAATGCCATTATGGAATAAATAAATTAACAACATACTTAATGCACATAGATTAAGCTAATTTGCCGGGCATGGGTATTAACATCCATAATTCGTTTGGTATGTAGAACTGAAAAATGAAGAACGATATAAACGAAATGAAGCAGTGCCGTTAATGCATAGCATCACATGATGACAAATTATTTTCCTTTCACATCTATCAAGACTTTCTGATTTTTTTTTTTAAAATTAAAAGGGCAGGCACCAACAACTTGAGTTCGAACCTGTGATCTCCCCATTTAAAGATGAGTTTTTATACAATTTGGTTACAAAGCCACTTTCCAATTAGTAATGTGAGGACAGAAGTGGAGATATCCACCACCATGCCTTCGAATATACAGACAAGGTAGATTAACATTACAAATAAATTGCCATCGATAATTAATTACCTCTGATCTGTCCATAATATTTTTTAACAACAAATATCTGCCTATCATACTTAATTATCTTTTTTTTTTTGGCTGTTCGCATTGATCGTTGAAAGACAAAACCTGATTTTTCTTTCTCTGCGTTGTTGTATCACTATCTTCATATTTTTCATGTTTACGGCTTTAACTTATATTGATCATATTGACTTTGTTATTAATATTTACGATATATAGGCCGTCGCAGTAAGCCATCACTGAGTAACTTTCATTTTTGATATTTTTTTTTATGGAGGAAGCAAAGTACGAAGGCAATAATCTTTTCCCACTTTCTCCCAACTAAAACTTGCGCCATGGAAGCTGAAATAATTATCATCCCGTATTTTATTTCTTTAATAATGAAAAAATCGTAAAAGCATTCACATCGTTACTGCTTCACGATTCTAGCTACCTTGAATCTGCTGGTTTCACAGGCATACACCTCATCGTAAAACCGTACTCTCAGGAGACTTTGTGGAATAATAAATATAATCATGGTTCAGAGGATAAACAAACGGAGAAGGGAAGAACAACAACGAAGCCCAGAAGGAAAAAATACATGTGATGAGACATTTAGCAAACAACTCGACAAAAAATACATGTGCTATGATGACACATTTAAAAAACAAATTGAAGACATATATATCTACATTTTAGTGCCGAGCTTCATGGAAATTGCACGACAACAACTTGACCTCCATCTGGAATTTGATTGGACTTGCAAGGTCAAGAAAACTCCAACATTTTGTGTGAAGTTTGATAAAACAAAACGAAGAAGGAAGAAGAGTAAGCTCAGGAGAGATATCACCAAAGGCTTCATAACCACAAGGGTCCCAATGGGTTCGGAATAGCATTGTTGTAACGTTGAGGAGCCATCAAGAAGAAGAAGACGAAGAAGATCATGTCTTTGAGTTGCAGATAGAGAGAATGGAAGAGTGTGGTGACCTCTGGAGGAGGAGAAGGAGGAGGAGGAGGGTTTTACATATTCAGCAGGCGATGAACAGTACCACTGGCACACCGACGCGGGTGAGGCCATATATATAGATCAAAATTTGGGCAGGCATTAATTACCCCAACATCAAATCAACTAAATGGCAGTAATCAGATCTTTTAAAATATAGTAGAAGACAGGGCACTTCAAATATGTTTTTAAAAAAGAAGATATATGGGATTTATTTCTTGTTGTATAACAAATTTGTTGAAAATATGTATCCTGATCTTTGCAGTTTGATGACACATAAGGGCGGCACATTAGAAAACTTCACCTTCATATTTTCCTTCTGCGATTAGTGTCATTGACAACATATTAACCAGGCTTAATTTGCTATAATCATATATCATATATAATAGTAAATATACTCTCATTTCTAAATATAGAAGTTAGTTAAAAATTTTGTTTTAGTTTCAAATATATGACATTGATTCACTTTGTCTTTTAATTTTTTAACATTTCTCTTAATTATTCATATTGACTGTGAAATTTCCATCGAAAAGATAGTTTCCAATGCAATTGACCAAAAGGATATTTTTGAAAAAAAAAATACCTTTATTTTACAAATAAATAACTTAACTAATTAATTCTTAAAATTTATTGGAAAAATAACCCCTAGCTCCCAGCAAAAGAAAATATCTCGACGTGTATGAGATTTTTCAAATTTTATCTTCCTTACCTACCAAGACCTCAGTGTAATTTTTACATAATTGTTGGCAACAATTTTTCCCAAATTTATTTTATTGACATTCTAATTTCACTAAAAACAATTAAAATAAAAAAATTAATAATTGAGCTAAAGGTCATCTTTACCCTTAAATTATTTTCTTAAGTGCATTCAATAGCATTCAGTATCCTAAACTATAAAATGTTGTAATGTCTCTCCAAACATTTCAAAACATAACATTATAAACTCAACACCCTACAAGGGTAAATTTTTCAAATACATTTTTTGCATTCACATAAATTCAAACTAGACACATCATGTTTAAAGCTGTAAAAAACCTCAATTTACTACAAGAAACAAAAAGTTGGACCGGATCGGTCAATTAATATTGGAAATCGATCCTCTATCCGGTCTAGGTTAACATGTGAACCGGAATTGGGTTAACCTGGTCAACTCAATGCTAACCCGTCTAACCTTTTTAAACCGGCGGATTGAGTGGATTAATCGGTTTCCCAAAAAAACTACTTAAAAGATATAAACACCGAAAAAATAGAACTATAGTAGGAAGATGTGGTTCAATAATTTAAAAAAAAACTATGGTAGCAAAACTAGCATTTAATTCTGTATTTTCTATTTAAATAAATTTACTAATGAAGAAATAAGATAAAATTAATTCATTTTGTCCCAATTATTTTTATCATTGATATTTAATTAAACTCTAAAAATTTAAAATATGGGTAAAATAAAATAATATTCTAGATTTTATCTATTAATTTTTATAAAATAAAAGATAGTATATTACATTCTATTATTTTAATATAATCAATTTGATTTCGATTTAACCCAACATTGCCCTTGAATCATTAGTTTCATGTTTGGTCTGGTTTACTATTAGCATTAACATGTGTCTGTTGTTTGTATATTTTTACGTGTTGGTTTTGATGAAAAATGTACCTAGGGTTAGCCCGAGTCTATGTTTTAATAAATGAGATTCATGTACATTTTCAGTCAAAAAGAATAGTGGTCAAAGTGAAGCTTTTGTTAATATGGTAAAAGCCTACGTTTAAAGAGAGAGGTTGAATCATTTAATAGTCTAACATAGTTAATGCAAACTCTTATGAGTAAAATTCGAGCAAGTATAGGTGACAACACAAAGACAAGGGCAGAGCGAAGGAAGGGGACAGAAGATAATGATGAGGCTGACGTAGAAAAAGGTGTTGAAGCGTCACTTTCATTTCATGCAATCACATCATCATAAAAGCATTATATTTCATTCATCTTCCGCCACATTCATGCTCCTCCATCTCCACAGCCATTCTGCTGCTGCTAAAATCATCCCGACTTGTTTTGCATTAACTTTAATGTGCAATGACTTGTAATATGTAAACGTATCTCGATCACCCTCTCATGAATCTGCAGCTTGGAACGAAGGGACGAATGTTCTCTCATTGCTTTTATTGTATTCACTCTTAATTGTGCTTCATTCATTCATTCCTTTTGCTGCTTCTCTATACATTACACTCGTGTGTGTGTGTGTGTGTGTGTGTGTTCTGTACATACCTTTCATATATGGTTATTATTATATATATTATGTTGCATTATTGCATTAACCAGACCAGAAAAGGTTGGCAATAAGAAAAAAATGAGAGAATAGGATTAAAGTTATACGTACGTAGAGCCTCAGCATTAGTATCTGCTGAATGATTCTCACTTATTATTAACAAACATTAACACTATGTACTCCATAACTTGATGATGATACATACATATCTTAGGTTGTAAAATTGAGAGTGTTTTGAAGAATTCAGTGTGTGGTTGAAAAGGTGAGATAAGGAGGGAGGAGACAGATAGAGGAATTAATTGAAGGTGTAAATGAGGAAGGAAGAAGTTTTGACCATTTGAAGATAAGGGGTTGGAGCATTAAGTGGCTGCAAAGCGAGGTTTGAAATTTCACAGAAAAAACAAAGACGTGTTTTGTTTGGAATAGGTAAGTGAGAGTGTACGTACGTCGTGTGGGTGTGCTTCTGTAGGCTCCTGAATGTCTGAAAGAGAAATGACGTAAAGGGAATGCATGTGACCTTCCCTTTCCCTACTAACAACTACACAGCGCATCCTCTCTCTCTCTCTCTCTCTCTCTGCAACTTCCATATTCACACACACAAAAAACCCCAATAACTACTGATGCCCATTCCTCCTCCTCCTGCTTCTGCATGGTTGGGTCAACCTCACTTGGTGTACGTTTGGGTTCAAGAGAAAATCACTATGAACTCCCAAGTCAACAGCATGCAATAATGGTACGCCACAACCTTAATGTAAGATCTTGATAATGAATTTGTTGATACTAAGGAGGTAGTAGTTAGGTTGTTTATCAATCTGCTGTTGATTTTTATAAAATACCTTGTTCAATTATATACATAGCACTACATCTCGATAGAAAAACTCCCCTGATTACAGCTATGTACAATCAATATGATGTTTTAGGGGAAAATTATAAATTTGATAGGTAAAATGAATTCAGATAGTATATTTAGGGTTTGTTTGGGAAGTAATAAAACCTAGGTTTCAAACATTGGTTTCACAGAATCCGAGGTATATATGTGAGAGAGTTTTGTCTCGGTTTGCGTGAAAGTGATTTTGAGAATTGATTGGCAAACAAGCCCTTAGAATCAAAATAAACATTTCATCTAACTCCTATATTTAGATAAGAGGTAATAGAAAGTTTTAGTACTTAAATTGATAATACATCAAGGTTGCTCATTTAATGTAAGATTTTTCAGTGATTCACTTTTTGTTGGGATATCATAATGATTTTCTTGAAAATCCTTATGAGGCTTAAAGGAATGTAATAACAAAGTTTTAATGTAAATAATGACGATAGCTACGTATTGTTCACTTGTGAGTTCTTTTCTTATGACCCCATTTAATTGCTTCCTCCGAAAATTATTGTGAGGTTTGAAGGAAAGAAAATAAATAATTAAGAAATTTTACAAAAAGTGAGCATAATTTGAAGGCAAATTCTTATGCAAAAATGACAATAAGTTCATCCCTCCTTATTATAATTAAATTTTTTTGGTGATTACGTTATTTTCTGTGAGCCCATTGAATTACTTCCTTCAAAAACTAATTAATCAAGCATGTTTCAACTGGAGATGATTGGAGGTGAAAAACTTTAGGAGAAAGGTTAAAAAAAATAATGTGGTGGGCATGGGAGCAGCAGCAGAGCATGAGCATGGCTGACACACTGAGCATTTATGGGAATATACAGTAATGATGAAAATGTCTGCAACACTGCCATCACTTTATTATTTTTGTTTGTAATTATTCCTTTCACCTTTTCACCTATTCCCTCATCAACCCCATATCCTTTGTGGGTCCCGTTTAGTTAAGTTCATGAGTTAAGTTCATGTGCAATTAACGTGTATAATTGAATGACCAGCAAAACTACTTTTCTAAATATAATTTAATATCAATAAAATAAATATGTGAAATAAATTTTATCTTAATTTATGTTAATATTATTTCGAATATTATTATGAACAGGCCTAATATAGGTTAGATGAGTTGAGTGTTGGAGTTTATCAAGGTCAAGACATGTTCAAAGAGTGATAAAGAAGTATTTAAATATCATCCCCAACAATATTCGTATATCTTCAATGAAATTTAAACTTATAATTTTGTGAATTATGAATCAACTCCTTATCAACCAGAATACAAAAATTTTATGTTCCTCTAAATATTAATGTGCCTGAGTCTACACTCTTTGGGCCCTTTGAAAAATTTGGCAATGTGGAACGAAGTGGACTAAGCCCAACAAGGTCCATTAAAGAGGCCTTCTCTTTTTATTAGATCCATTCTTTTCCTCCCCTTCCAAAAAGGTGTGAGAGTAAGAAGGTAGTTGGGTTTAGTAAAAGGAATAGCCTACAAAAAAAAGTATGTATATATTTAATGTCTAATGCAGCAACGTACATGAATAACGAATAACATGGGACTTTATGAGCCAAAAGAATTCCATGAATGTGAGCATATATCTTTATCGTTAGGTCCTGATGGGATATGGTGGCGTCAATGGGAGATATTGTGAATGCATCATGACCACCGGCACACATTCCATAAATAAGATGGGCCTCATGGGCCTCATGGGGCCCAATTTGAATTGACCCACTTAAAATGAGGGATTCAAGTCCAAGTTATTGGCTGTCAATTTCTTATCCACCTCAACAACCCCGGACAAACCAAAAGTGTCGCTAATTAACGAAACATGCATTAACCAACAGCATCAAAGGTTTGACCTGACCAGAAAGGCCAAACCCTCGTAACGTGATGAATCAAGTAAGATAAGATTGCTTGCTTATATGAAAGATTACAAGAGAGAGGTAACTTATGATTGGGGAGATGAATGTTGTGAAAGAGGGAATAAAGAAGGATGATGACGAAGAGAGGAGAGGATGATTGGGCATATGTTTCCTGGGAATGCAACAAAGCCATGCATGCACTTGCAACTGCAACTGCAACTGCAAACTAAGCTGCGCTTCCACGCGCAATATGCTCCTTTTTCTCTCTTTCTTGGTTTTGGAGTTTACGTGGTCAAATGCTTATGCCTTGGCATGGCAGGCTCACAAAGCAACCTCAAGCATTGGTTTCCCTGCATCATCCCAACTCATACTTGACGTACAGCCCAAGACTTCTCTCTAAACACTGGTCGCATGTGCGTATCATCGATCACACCGAAAAGGTCAAAAGTAAGTTATATTAATTAATGTCTATTTGAATT